>PVHX01024214.1:5124-24376 GCA_004024805.1 Geosciurus inauris
GGTACTGGGGATTGAACTCAGGGGCACTCGACCACTGAGCCACATCCCCAGCCCTATTTTGTGTTTTATGTAGAGACAGGGTCTCACTGAGTTGCTTAGTGCCTCGCCCTTGCTGAGGCTGGCTTTGAACTCGCGATTCTCCTGTCTCAGCCTCCCTAAGTGCTGGGATTACAGGCTTGAGCCACCGCGCCCGGCTTGGGGTCAATTATATCTTGTCAATTTTTTATAAATATTTATTTCCATAATAAAAAATAAATGTTGACCATTCATTCAAATGGAAAATTAGCAAACCAAATTTGTAAGTAGGTTGAATGTGCTTATTAAATAATTCCCAGCACTAAACAACATACAAAGATAATGTAATTCCTAGTATCTACCAAATGTTATGGTATACTTTACAGTGTTTTACATAACAATAGCAACAAAAAAACTAAAAAAGGGTCAAATTTAAATATTCTCTTGACCAAAGCCAAAGCACTATACAAAACAGGTAAATAAGCAGATCCCAAAAGAGATTCATTCATTCATCCCTCTAACAAAATTCTGGGCTATAATGAAAAAGTATGCAATATAGGCAACATCTGTTTTACTAATATTTTCAGGTACAATATAAGAGAAGGTTGTGATTTTTACCATCATAATCTCTGCATCGTCTCTTTGGTGGTGGGTTTCGACCAAAAGAATTGGAAGAGCTATGATTGTTATAGTAATTAGACCAACTCTCAGTTGTGTTTTCAGAATGGTGAGCAGGTGCAATCACAGTAACAGTGCTGGGAATAGATTGTGCCCCAGAGGAATACTGCTCAGAAGAGTTTGGAGGTGGTGCAGACACAGGCACATAAGAACTCTCCAGGTCGTTCCTTTCACTCTTAAACTTTGATCTTTCCCTGTGTTCTGCTTTAGAGACAAAATAAAAAGGAGAAACAAAGAGATCATATATTTCATGTTCTTCAATTTGTTTATTTTCTCACAGAAAGGAAAGGTGAAGAACACTGGAGTAAACACACAAAACTATCTACTTTCCAAAATGCCCTTGTTATTAATTTATCCTAAAAGCTGGACCAACTTATTTTCTCACATAACAGGAAAGATGAGAACACTAGAGTAAACTTACTAAGCTATCTATAGTCCAAACTGCTCGTTAATTTATTCTAAATGCTGGAACATGAATAATGTGACATATCTTGACCAATAACTTGCAAAACATCATCTTTTATAATAATATCAACATCAATTACACTGTATGAAAAAGGATCAGATTCTACTGATATTTAATAGGAATATTATCCAAATTAGGAGATCAGTGATTAGGATCCTAGTAGTCCAATCAATTTTTTTCTTTTTAATTTTATAAACTTAGTAGACAATTGATGTGAATCAATTTTATTTAGGAAAAACAAAAACAAAACCAAAAGCAGACAACCCTCTTCCTCAAGTAATAGCTTTGTTGACAAAAGGACATTTTAAAAATTATACAAAATGACTTAATTCTAGATATGTACTTTCATACCTTAAAAACTTCTTTTTAATCAAACTCCTTTGATTCCAACCCAAGAACAGAGCCCTATCTTTCTAACAAAACCAATATTCGGTTTTTTTAAGTAATTCTTGTTTTTATATTGTTTATATATATTAAAGGTAAATTTGGCTTTAAGGGACTCTCTTGTACTCCTGTGACATTAGCACTAAAACTTTTAGGGGGACACCTCTTGTCTACTCACCCACATTCCTATTTGGATCCCGGTCTTTGCTGCGCCCCCTACTTCGGCTTCTACTTCGACTCAGACCTCGGCTCTTACTCCTACTCTTACTCCTGCCTCTTCTCCAATCGTACTTCTCACGGTATAACTCATTCCGCTCATAATACCGGTCATAGTCTCTCCACTTGCCATCTTCTCTTTTTTTCTCACGTGTCCTATAATACACAGATATAAAAGCCATATATAGGCTACAAAAATGAAATCTGCAAACAAATCCAGAGTATGAAATACTCTCAAGTCATCAAAATTCATAACGTTTATATTTTTATAGGAAAGTGTAAGACTATATCACATAATTCTTCTAATCTATCCTATACAAAGGAAAAAATATTCCGACTTCAAGTAAAATGGGTGGGGTGAAATGAAAACAAGAGAAGAACCCAAAGTATGGGGGGGAGCAACTTCTACATGGAAAAGAAAAAAGGCTCAAAAACAAGTTTTCCCAAACATAGACCAGTATTTTGAAGATTAAGCTGTTGAATCCACATGCAAATGTCCCACCTGTAATATAAAAATGATGTGTATAATTTTAATATTGAGCACCCCTGACAAAATGGAACATTTCCTTATTACTCTCTAAGGAGACTGCTCCCACACCCCTGAGCTCTTGGGGAAAGAATATAATGATGATTGTTTATACAAGAAATAGAAAGTAAGACAAAGACAAAAAAAATAGAGAAATAACATTCATTCTTTAATGACTTTATAGAGAAGAGTCAGTACATTTAAAAATCCTTTTAACGCAAAGCAACTAAAAAGATATCAATGTCTTCCTAATTAAAAACAAACCTTCGTTCACTAGATTCTGAACGAGTCTTCTGGGGACTAGGATATTTCTTTTTTCTGCCATCCCGTTCTTCTTCTGCTGGTTCCTGAAAAACCTATATAAAAACATTCATTAAAAACAAGAACATTAAATTTTGTACAAAATTACAAAACAAGGTCACTTGACGTGTCTAGCACAAGAGAGGGGACATATAAATACACCAAAATACTGAATCAAATTATTTTCAAAAGAGTTAGGCTATGCCGGGCACGGTGGCTCACGCTTGTAATCCCAGCACTTAGAGAGGCTGAGACAGGAGAATCACGAGTTCAAAGCCAGCCTCAGCAACAGCGAGGCGCTAAGCAACTCAGTGAGACCCTGTCTCTACATAAAACGCAAAATAGGGCTGGGGATGTGGCTCAGTGGTCGAGTGCCCCAGTACCAAAAAAAAAAAAAAAAAAGAGTTAGGCTATAGGAAAAACAGAAAGACGCTCAGATTACTTTAACAAGCACTTTATTGTTAAGAGAGGAAGTGCTAGTACAGGATGAAAACAAGCAACTCATTCTTTAAACTAAAATAAAAATAGCAAATTGCTAAGCATCATCAAGTAAAATGGTTTTTATATCTTCCTAATTATAAAGTATATTCACATATAAAGAGGACTTCAGATTTATTTAATAGAAAAGGCTTCAGAAATAAATGGTTAATGAATACTATAAAACTAAGTTATTTCAAGTACATTACAGAAAAGTTGTTTTGGAAAATAATGGAAATGTTAAGGCTTTATTTATTTACTTACTTATTTTTGTAGCACTAAGGATAGAATCCAGGGAAACTTTACTGAGCTAAATCTCCAGCCCTTTTTATTTTCTGAGACAGGGTCTTGCTAAATTCCCCTGGCTGGCCACAAAAGTATAATCCTCTTGCCTCAGCCTCCTGAGTCACTAGGGTTACCAGGTGTGTACTACCCAGCCCAGATTAAGGCTTCTTTTAAAGCCTAACAGTCAACAGGGATTAGAAACAAAAAGAGAACAAATGGTAGCACACATCTGTAATCCCAGAATTCAGGAGGCTGAGGCAGAAGGACCACAAGTTCAAGACCAGCCTCAGCAATTTAACAAGGCCTTCAACAACTTAGCAAAACCTATCTCCAAATTTTTAAAACAAAATAAATGAAGCCGGGCGTGGTGGTGCATGCCTGTAATCCCAGCACTTTCAGAGGCTGAGACAGGAGAATCATGAGTTCAAAGCCAGCCTCAGCAAAGGCACGGTGCTAAGCAACTCACTGAGAGGGTACCCTGTCTCTAAATAGAACACAAAATAGGGCTGGGGATGTATCAGATCAGTGGGCAAGTACTCCTGAGTTCAATCCATGGTATCAAACAGATAAACAGACAGATAGATAGATAAATAGATACATACATACATACATAAAGGATAAATGACTGGGGATATACCTCCTTGGTAATGTACCTCTGGATTCAATCCCCAGAACAAAAGAAAAAAAAACTTGTGATCTTATTATTATCTTTAAACAAGTTGCTTTCAAACTACAAAAACAGCCTTGAGAAAGGTGATATAAAGTCCCACCTACAAGAACTAACAAATTCCCATTTAATGGAGAAGCTTACTTATCAACAAATCCTAAAGTAGCCGGGTGCGGTGGCCCAAGCCTGTAATCCCAGCACTTCGGGAGAATTGCGAGTTCAAAGCCTGCCTCAGCAAGGGTGAGGCGCTAAGCAACTCAGTGAGACCCTGTCTCTACATAAAACACAAAATAGGGCTGGGGATGTGGCTCAGTGGTCGAGTACCCCTGAGTTCAATCTTCAGTACCAAGAAAATAAAAATAAAAATAAACAAAAATCATTCTCTCTACAATTTAAGAGAAATACAGAGAATGTATTAATCCACTAGGATGCAATCAGCTAAATCCAGACAATAAAGAAATTCCACAGGACAAAGGACTGAGTTTCTCCTCAAAACAATTTAGGAAAAATAAGGGGTAAAGAAAGGAAAAAATGTGATCCACTTCATAAATCAAGACACTTATCTTTTGTTGTTTTTTTAGCATCAGGATGAACTGTGCCAATAATCCAATTCTTTCACCTGGTTCCTCCTGTGGTCAATAATCTAATGATAAAATACCTAATAGTACAATGCGGCTGAGGATCAGAGAAGAAAATTAAGGAGACTACTCCTTAGACTCTGTTTACATTAACTGCATCCATAGAGCAGATAAAGAGATAATTAGCCAAAGATATCTGCTGCTTCAAACACTTCTCCTTGACATTAGCTAAAAGAATTACATTAAACTATTATATTAATGCACTGTTATGTGAACTATTATTTATGTCAGTAATTACAGTTAACAGTTTAATGTATTTAACCGTTAATTTATTTAAACATTTCTTGTTTCTAAAATTTAAGTTAAAATGCCAGCAAGTGTCAGCTGGAGTAGCTCTATATAGAAAATGATATACACAGCCGGGCGTGGTGGCTCAAGCCTGTAATCCCAGCACTTAGGGAGGCTGAGACAGGAGAATCGCGAGTTCAAAGCCAGCCTCAGCAATGGTGAGGCGCTAAGCAATTCAGTGAGACCCTGTCTCTACATAAAACACAAAATAGGGCTGGGGATGTGGCTCAGTGGTCGAGTGTCCCTGAGTTCAATCCCCAGTACCAAAAAAAAAAAAAAAGAAAAGAAAAAAGAAAATGATATACACATTTCACAATTTTCATAATTAAGATTTACTGGGAGCCGGGCTCGGTGGCGTACACCTATAATCTCAGCACTTTGGGAGGCTGAGACAGGAGAATTGCGACTTCAAAGCTAGCCTCAGCAATGGTGAGGCGCTAAGCAACTCAGCGGCTCAGTGGCTGAATGTCCCTGAGTTCAAACCCCGGTACCAAAAAAAAAAAAAAAAAATTTACTGGGCTGGGAATGTGGCTCGATTTCTGGCACTATCAAAAAATAAAAATTAGGATCTACTTCAAAAAATATAAATGAAGGCTGAGAGTAATGGTGCATACCTATAATCCCAGTTGACTTGGGAGGCTGAGGTATGAGGATCTCAAGTCTGAGGCCAGCCTCAGCAACTTATTGAGATCCTCAGCAACTTAGTGAGACCCTGTGTCAAAAATTAAAAACTAGGGCTGGGTTCATAGCTCAGTGGTAGAGCACTTGCCTAGCATGTGTGAGACACTGAATTTAATTTTCAGCACTGCATATAAATAAAGATCCACTGACAACTAAAAAAGTATTTAAAGAAAAAAATTTTTAGCCGGGCACGGTAGCACAAACCTGTAATCCCAGCACTTAGGGAGGCTGAGACAGGAGAATCATGAGTTCAAAGCCAGCCTCAGCAACGGCAAGGCGCTAAGCAACTCAGTAAGACCCTGTCTCTACGTAACACACAAAATAGGGTTGGGGATGTGGCTCAGTGGTCGAATGCCCGAGTTCAATCTCCAATACAAAAAAAAAAAAAAAAGGAAAGAAAGAAAAAATTTTAAAAACTAAAAGGACTATGGATGTGGCTCAGTAGTACACCTGGGTATAATCCCTAGTACCAAAAAATAAATACATAAATAAAAGTGAATATAGCCAGGCATGGTAGCACATGCCTATAATCCCAGAGACTCAAGGGGTGGAGGTAGGAGGTAAGAGGAATACAAGTTGTAGGCCAGCCTCAGCAACTTAGTGAGATTCTTAGCAACTTAGCAAGGCTCTGTCTCATAAAAGGACTGGGGATGCAGATCAGTGGTAAAGTGCCACTGAGTTCCATCCCCAGTACCAATAAAAAATTGTTTTTAAATCCAAAACTTCTTTTTTTGGGGGGTGGGGTGGGGTGGGGGGTATTGGAGATTGAATTCAGGGGCACTTGACCACTGAGCCACATCCCCAGCCTTATTTTGTGTTTTATGTAGAGAGAAGGTCTCACTGAGTTGCTTAGCGCCTGGCCATTGCTGAGGCTGGCTTTGAACTCGCGATTCTCCTGCCTCAGCCTCCCTAAGTGCTGGGATTACAGGCTTGTGCCACCGCGCCTGACTTAAATCCAAAACTATTATATAGATGTTATATCTAATGTAATTGATAACAATATTATATTTAAAATAATATTCTTAGGAAATAATATTAAAATATTATATTAATATTATTAAAATATTTGATATTATTAAATATTAAATTACATTAATATTATTAAAATAATATTCTTAGGAAATACATGTGTTTAAAGATGAAGGGTTACTACCACTATCAACAACAAAAAGTTATGGGTATAGACCTACAGAGAGAAAACACAGCAAATCTTCAATAAATATACCTATGCAGATGTCATATGTGTGTTTGGGTTACTATTCATATTGATTTTTATGTCAGTTTAAAATTATTTCCAAGTAAAGTGTTTTTTAAAAAAGTGATTTTGTATTCAGAATAAAAGTAATAAAAACAAATACTGGGAATTTTTTGTTTAATAGTTAACACTTATGTGACAGGCACCAGACTAGAAAATTTTAAAAATAATATATGTATATATTTAATTCATATATTTTTATATAGATAAGCGATTTTATGTGTGTATATATATTTTAATCCTTTATGAGTACTATGATCCTCATTTTCCTGATGTAAAAGTGAGACCTATAGCGCTGCTATTTTAATTCATGCAGCCTCATTAAAGAACTCGCCTTCTTCCCATATGCTCTGCTATCTATATATATAAAAGGAATTACAAATAAACTCTAAAACTTCCATGTTAGTTTGAACAATTAGGCAGCCATCTATAATCATGTCTTGATATACCATTGAGAAGCCATTTTTGCTTTTCTAATGTTTACAATGATGTTTATAATTAAATAACCATTCAAAATAACTATATAGTTTTAAAAAATGGCTTCTTTAGATACATGAAAAGGTGTTACCTAATTCTTTTTCATTAATACTTTACTTGCAATCAAACCTCCATATTTAATCAAAATTTCTTTTTCTAGAAGTCAATGGATTTAAGATTTCTTTAAATTCCTCAACAATACACTACAGTATTACTTGGATCCCTAAATTAAGTTCTCTGAAACTTTTCAATTCCTCAAGAAACCCTAAGAATCTGCACCATGCCCCAAACACAAAAACATCAGTCAATAGATAATTACTTCTAAAAAGCTCAACTTACAACTAAGAATACTCTTGAGAAGTTCCCAAAAGGAAAAGAATAATTTTGCATTACCTCTTCTTTAATTTCTTCCTTTTCTTGGACTAGTGGTTTGGGTTCAGGCTTAACTGGTTCCAAAGGTGGAAGATAGTTCTTAGTATAGAGACTTTCAAATAATTTGTCCACAAAACCTGAAGTTTCTGAGAAGAAATAATATTTAAGTGTTATACAAACAAAAAAACAAAATTTAAACATTGTTAACAAAGGTTTTGGAAAAGAGACAATCTTACACACTGCTGATTGGACTAAAAACAAGACTTACCTTAAAGCAAAGAATCTCACTCCCAGGTTTTGTTTTGTTTTGTTTTCCCAAAGTATTGGAGAATGAACCCAGGGGTACTCTATCATTAACTTCCATCCCATGTCATTTTTATTTTTTACTTTGAGAGTCTTACTAAATTTCCCAGGCTGGCCCTGAACTTGAGATCTGCATAACTCACGCTCCAGAACAGCTGAGATTACAGGTGTGCAACTCCATAACTAGCTCATGTCTGGGATTTTTAGTCCCTCTGACATAAATGAATGTATGCAAACCATGTCCATGGAAGAATATTTCTTGGACTATGAAATAGCAAAAGATTGAAAACAACGCCAAATTTCCATAAAAGACTAATAAAATAAATTAGGGGACAATCATACACTAGAATACAAAACACCTACAAGAAGAACGAGTACTGATAATACCAAGTCTCAAAGATATAAGACTTCTCTTTCTTCTTTCTCTCCCCCAACACCCCACCAGTAATGGAGAACGAACCCAGGGCCTTGTACACTGAGCTCTGGCCTCAAACTTATCTTCCTACTTCAGCTTCCGAGCAGCTGGAATTACAGGTCTGGGTCACCATGCCCAGCTCATTACAATATTCTTATGTTTACCTGCATAAAAAATCTGAACGGATGTAAAAACTGGCAAAGCTGTATAGTATAGGTGGAAAGGGATGCACGTAGAATATTTATATCTGCATTTTCCAGTATTCTCATGATGTATCTTTTTTGGTGGGGTAGGGAGTACTGGGGATTGAACCAATGAGCATTTTACCACTGAGATACATCCCCAGACCTTTTTATTTTTATTTTGTGACAAGGTCTCACAAAGTTGCTAGGACTGATCTCAAACCTGTGATCCTCCTGTCTCAGTCTCCCAAGTCCCTGAGATCTCAAGGGCACACCACCACACCGGGTATTAAGATATAATCTAAGCTGGGAGAGGTGGCTCAAGCCTGTAATCCCAGCATTTAGGGAGGCTGAGACAGGAGAATCGCGAGTTCAAAGCCAGCCTCAGCAACGGCAAGGTACTAAGCAACTCAGTGAGACCCTGTCTCTACATAAAACACAAAATAGGGCTGGGGATGTGGCACAGCGGTCAAGTACCCCTAAATTCAATCCCCAGTACAAAAAAAAAAGATATAATCTAAATGAAGACGTAAGTCTAGAGCCGCACTGTCCAATAGTCCAATATGGCAGCCACTTAACTACATGTGGCTGTTTAGATTTGGGTTTAAATTAATTAAAATTAAATTTAAAAATCAGTTTCTCAACCATATGAATGCCATTTCAAGCATTCAATAGCCACAAGTGGCCAATGGCTACTAAATTGGAAAATACAGATATAAATCATTATTGTTGCACAAAGTTCTACTAGACAATGCCAATCTAGAAAGATAAACACAAACAATAGTGATTTTGTCTCTGCTGGTAAAATTCTGGCTGTTTCTTCTTTTTTTTTTTTTTTTTGGTACTGGAGATGAACTCAGGGGCACTCGACCACAGAGCCACATCCCCAGCCCTATTTTGTGTTTTATGTAGAGACAGGGTCTCACTGAGTTGCTTAGTGCCTCACCATTGATGAGGCTGGCTTTGAACTCGTGATTCTCCTGTCTCAGCCTCCCTAAGTGCTGGGATTACAAGCATGAGCCACCGCGCCCAGCTTTCTTCTCCTCTTTTTAAAATAAATTTTATAGGGCTCTTTGTGGTTCAGTGGTAGAGTGCCTGCCTAGCACATGTGAGACACTGGGTTCGATCCTCTGCACTACATAAATAAAGGTATTGTGTCCATCTACAACGAAAACAAAAATTTTTTAAATAAAAAAACAAAATAAATTTTATAGTTCTTCCTCATGTGTATTGTTTTTAAAGTTTGAAGAATTACTAAAAACTTTTGTATCCCAGCACTTTGGGAGGCTGAAACAGGAGAATCATGAGTTCAAAGCCAGCCTCAGCAATGGCAAGGCGCTAAGCAAGTCAGTGAGACGCTATCTCTAAATAAAAAAAAACACAAAATAGGGCTTGGGATGTGGCGCAGTGGTCAAGTACCCCGAGTTCAATCCCTGGTACCAAAAAATAAAATTTTTTGTAGCTTTTTTTTTTTTTTTTTTTTTTAAAAGGATAGATCTTTTTTTTTTTAATTTTTTTTTTAGTTGTAGATGGACACAATGTCTTTATTTTATTGGTTTGTATGTGGTGCTGAGGATCTAACCCAGGGCCTCATGCATGCGAGGCAAGCACTCTACCACTGAGCTACAATCCCAGCCCTTTTGTAGCTTTTTTTGATAAACGCTTATTTATTTTTTGCAATAGATTTTTATTGGCTCTTTTTAGTTATATATAATATTATGATTCTTTTTTACATAATTATAAAAACATAGGATATAATTTGCTGTAATTCAGTCCCCAGTACTTACTCTTTTCCCCTCTTCCCCCTTTGCTCTGTTCCCTTCCCTGTACGCTACTCATCTTTTTGTTATTATAGTTTTTTAAAATTACTGTCTTGTAGATACACACAATAATGAGATTCAATGTGGTATATTCATATATATACATAGGAAAGTTAAGTCAGATTCTACTGTTCTTCCCTTATCCAGTCACTCCTTCCTCACCTCACCCTCAATCGCCTTCATGTAGTCCACAGATCTTTCTTCTATTTTGATGAAATTCCCCCCAACTTTTCCTGTCTCTTTCTCTTTCCCCCCTTATTTTGGTCTAGCTTCCTCACATCTGAGAAAACATTCAACCTTCAACTTTTGGGGTATGTCTTATTTCACTTAGCATGATAGTCTCCAGTTCCATCCATTGACCAGCAAATGCCTTATTTCATTCTTCTTTATGACTACTACTCCATTGTGTATATATACCACATTTTCTTTAGCCATTCATCTGATGAGGGTCACCTAGTTTGGTTTCATAGCTTGACTACTGTGAATTGTGCTACTATAAATACTGATGTGGCTGTATCTCCACAGTATGTTGATTTTAGATCTTCTGGATATATACTAAGAAGTGAGATAGCTGGGTCATATGGTGGCGCCATTCCTAGATTTTCAAGGAATCTTCATGCTGCTTTCCAGAGTGGTTGCACTAATCTGCAGTCCTACCAACAATATGAAGAACTCAAAAAACTTAAAACCAAAAATAAGTAACTCAATTAATAAATGTACAAAAGAACTAAACAGATGCTTTCCAAAAGAAATAAAAATAAAGCCGGGCACGGTGGCTCAAGCCTGTAATCCCAGCACTTAGGGAGGCTGAGACAGGAGAATCGCAAGTTCAAAGCCAACCTCAGCAACGGCGAGGCACTAACCAAGTCAGTGAGACCCTGTCTCTACATAAAACACAAAATAGGGCTGGGGATGGATGTGGCTCAGTGATCAAGTACCCTTGAGTTCAATCCCCAGTACCAAATAAAAAGAAATAAACATAACCAACGAACATATGAAAAAATGTTCAACATCTCTACTAATTAAGGAAATACAAATCAAAACCAAGTTGAGGACTGGGGATATAGCTTAGTTGGTAGAGTGCTTGCCTCTGCATGCACAAGGCCTTGGGGTTCAATCCCCAGCACAACACACACACACACACACACACACACACACAAACACCAAGTTGAAAAAGCCGGGCGTGGTGGCTCACGCTTGTAATCCCAGCACTTTGGGAGGCTGAGACAGGAGAATCACTGCCTCAGCAATGGTGAGGCGCTAAGCAACTCAGTGAGACCCTGTCTCTACATAACACAAAATAGGGCTGGGTATGTGGCTCAGTGGTCAAGTGCCCCTGAGTTCAATCCCCAGTACCAAAAAACCCACCAAGTTGAGATCTCATTTCATGCCAGCCAAAATGGCAAATATTAAAAATACAAATAATAGTGTTGGAGAGGATGTGGGGAAAAAGGTACACTCATACATTGTTGGTGTTCAAAGATGAATCCGGAACTTCATTTCCAGTTTTTGCAGCTTTGTTGGTTTTTTTTTTTTTTTTTGGGGGGTGGGGGGGGATTTACCGGGGATTGAACTCAGGGGTATTCGAACACTGAGAATGAGCCACATTCCCAGTCCTGTTTTGTATTTTATTTAGAGACAGGGTCTCACTGGGTTGCTTAGCGCCTCGTTGTTGCTGAGGCTGGCTTCGAACTCATCCTTCTCCTGACTCAGCCTCCCAAAGTGCTGGGATTACAGGTGTGTGCCATTGCGCCAGGCTTGCAGCTTTTTATAAAGTAAGTTCTTAGATGTCTAAACATTCATTTGCCTTGTACTCCAAATATCTTTACTATGTTTTACTTTTTTTTCTTTTTGGCGCTATATTTCACATGATTCATCTTGAATGTAAATTAACACATTTAAAAAGAACACTCATCTATACTGAAGAAGAATTCTGTATGTATTAGTTGAGTTTTCTTTTTCAAACAAATAAGTCTTAAAACACTTGGAAAAAAGATGTAATCCTATGTATTAAAATGAAAAGCCATATTCATTATCTTCTCTTCACAAGTTGATATTTGAGTTAAAGTGTATTTTCTCATCAATAGCTCAATCAACTGATAAGCATTATCCACAGTCCTGTTTACCTACAAAATAATATTTATCAAGCATGTATGTGCCAAGCACGAAGGTTACAAGTCTCCACTTTAGACAAAAGGAGACAAAAAGGTGGGAGGAGAGAGATAAATAGGCAAATAATCATGACATGGAGTGATGAGTATTCAAGGTTGAAAGCACTGACTGGGGAGCATAGGGTGTTATCCGTTGTATAAAGGGCACTCAGATGGGAGCAGGAAAGATGGTGGAATGAGATGGACATCACTGCCCTAGGTTCATGCATGACTGAATATATGGTGTGACTCTACATCATGTACAACCAGAGAAATGAAAAGTTGTGCTCCATTTGTGTAGAAAGAATCAAAATGCATTCTGCTGTCATGTATACCTAAGTAGAATAAATAAATTAAAAAATAAGAAAAATAAATAAAGGGCACTCAAGGAAAACTGTTCAGAGATAATCCTTGAAAAGGGAGAGATCAGAAAGAAATGAAGGAAGAATTCATGTTTCAGGCAAGAGTAAAATAATTTCAAAGGCTCTGAGCTGTTGGACAAGTTTGCCATTTTCAATAAATAGTAACCTGGTCAATGTAGCTACAGTGGAACAATTAAGGGGAAGTGGCAGGAGATGTCAGAGAGGCAACAGGGGAAACCTGATGGAAAGGATTTTGGTAAAACAAGAAATTAAAGACATAAAGAGAAGAGGATCATGTCCACCTCTTTATCAAGAAGCCCCAAGTTGTCCTGAGGATATAGCTCAGTTGGTAGAGTGTTTGCCTTGCATGCACAAGGCTCTGGGTTCAATCTCCAGGACTACGAAAAAAAAAAAAAAAAAAAGCAGCACCCCAACTGAAAGAAAGTCTAGCAGAGTACAGGAAGGAGAATGGGAGAGGGGAGAGAAGGATCTGTTATCCCCCAACTAGAAGAGAAAAAGGAGGGATCATGAACTAAAATCTATGCATGTATGATATTGTCAGGATGAACCCAACTATGTATAACTATAAAGCTCTTTTTAAAAAGCCCTAGCCAAGGAAGAAAAAAAAATTGATGGGTTCATTGTCACATTGTCATCTTTTTTTTCTTTTTTTGGTACTGGAGATTGAACTCAGGGGCACTGGACCACTGAGCCACATCCCCAGCCCTATTTTGTGTTTTATGTAGAGACAGGGTCTCACTGAGTTGCTTAGTGCCTTGCCATTGCTGAGGCTGGCTTTGAACTCGTGATTCTCCTGTCTCAGCCTCCCAAAGTGCTGGGATTACAGGCTTGCACCACTGCGCCCAGCTTAAAAGTATATATTACAACCGTGGACATAGGCCTTGAAACACTTCCTATCTTTTTATTTATTTATTTTTTGGCACCAGGGACTGAACTCAGGGGCACTTGACCACTGAGCCACATTCCCAGCCCTATTTTGTGTTTTATGTACAGACAGGGTCTCACTGACTTGCTTAGTGCCTCGCCACTGCTGAGGCTGGCTTTGAACTCAGCGATTCTCCTGTCTCAGCCTCCCAAAGTGCTGGGATTACAGACATGTACCATCGAGCCCAGCTGGGTTTACTGTCCTTTTTTTTAAATAATTTTTTTAGTTGTAGATGGACACAATATTTTTATTTTATTTATTTATTTTTATGTGGTGCTAAGGATCATACCCAGTGCCTCATGCATGTGAAGCAAGTGCTCTACCAGTGAGCCACAACCCCAGCCAGGGTTCACTGTCTTAATGGCAAGAATAAACAGCTTCAATATGCTTACACTGTTTTTTCTTGGTACCAGAGATTGAACCCAGGGGCACTTCACCACTAAGCCACATCCCCAGCCTCTTTTTAATATTTTAATTAGAGACAAGGTCTCACTCAGTGCTTAGGGCCAAAGTTACTGAGGCTGGTTTTGAACTCCGGATCCTCCTGCCTCAGCTTCCCAAACTGTTGGGAATACAACCATGGGCCACCACACCAGGCAATATCCTTAAACTGTTATCCTCAACTAGACTCTGCCAAAATCTGCAAAGGATCAAATCTCTTAAAAAGCATTAGAGTGGCCACTGTCTTATTAAGGAAACAGAAATTCAACAAGTTTTAAATTCAAAATCTTTATATAAATATTTGGTTGAAGGCCTGTAATAATTACCTTTTTGTAAAAAGACATCAAGCTGATCAGCACAAAAGGCTTTCAATTCTTTTTCAGGTTTGTCCTTCTTGACCAGTGCTACAACATAGTTGGCTAAGGCTGATGGGTCAGCATCACATCTATTAGACAAAGAGAAAAAAATTTTAAAACATTGTTTTCAAACAGTGGTATGATTGATAAAATCACCCTATTTTGGAAAACTAAAGATCAAAAGTTTAAAAAGTGATTGCCAACATTAGGCAGCTACCATAATAAAGAGCATACAAATACTACAAATGAGATTTTCCTTATTTCTACAAAATAACTACTTTCTTTATTTTTTTTTTTAATATTTATTGTTTAGTTGTAGGTGGACAGAATATCTTTATTTTATTTTTATGTGGTGCTGAGGATCGAACCCAGTGCCTCACGCGTGCTAGGCGAGCGCGCTACCACTGCGCCACAACCCCAGCCACAAAGATTTCGAATTTAAACCACACTGGGCAACACAGTAAGATCCTCCCCCATCTCAAAGGAAAAGAAAAATCCACCAACACCACTGCTAATCTTCTCAACGGGTATCCTAAAGACTTTCTAATTGCTGATGGACTTTTTTTTGTGTGTGTGTATACTAAGGATTGAACTCAGGGGTACTCGACCACTGAGCCACATCCCCAGCCCTATTTTGTGTTTTATTTAGAGACAGGGTCTCACTGAGTTGCTTAGTGCCTCACCGTTGCTGAGGCTGGCTTTGAACTTGTAATTCTCCTGCCTCAGCCACCCAAAGTGCTGGGATTACAGGCATAGGCCACTATGCCCAGCTATTGATGGACTTTTATTTTATTCATTTATTTATATGTGGTGCTGAGAACTGAACCCATTGCCTCACACATGTGAGGCACACACTCTATCACTGAGCCACAATCCCACCCCTTAAAGATTTTTTTAAAAACAGATAAAAAAAAAACTGAGATCATGAGAAGAATGACACCTTAAATATTATTGGTAAATGCTTTAGCAGCTATAAGCAAAGAAAAAATCTAGAGTCATTAGAAGAGAAGTAGTGAAAGGCAACACAGAGAAACTTTATCTGCCTCATGTTTTTTCTAGTCAGCAGGAATCTGACTTCGACACTCAAAATCATCTCTTATGCCAGGGTAGCAAATGATCCTGGTTGGCCAACTCCTGTACATTGGTACATGGGTACATTGGTCAGACTTTTATGTTTTCTTTACATCATAGGACATTTAAAGTTTAGCTTAGTTTTATTGTCTAGACTCAAGCCAGGTGTGGTGGTGCAGGCCTATAATCCTAGTAGCTCAGGAGGCTTTGGAAGGGATTTGCAGGTTCGAAGTCAGCCTTAGTAACTTAGTGAAGCTGTAAGCAACCTCTCAAGACTCCATCTCTTCCAGCACTTTGGGAGGCTGAGACAGGAGAATCGCAAGTTCAAAGCCAGTCTCAGCATCGCTAAGCAACTCAGTGAGACCCTGTCTCTACAAAAACACAAAATAGGGCTGGGAATGTGGCTCGGTGGTCAAGTGCCCCTGGGTTCAATATTCAGTACCAAAAAAAAAAAAAGGAACATCAATTACATTTCCAAAAATTTTGAAGTAAATTTTGAAGTAATTTCCAAAAATTTTCAGTAAAAAAAAGAAAAACTAAGCACCATCACCTTTATTTCTTCCATCTAGTTTTTCTTTTCTTTTCTTTTTTTTCGGTACCGAGGACTGAACTCAGGGATATTCGACCACTGAGCGACATCCCCAGCACTATTTTGTGTATTTCTTAGAGACAAGATCTTACTGAGTTGCTTTGCACCTTCGCCATTGCTGAGGCTGGCTTTGAACTCATGATTCTCCTGTCTCAGCCTCCCAAAGTGCTGAAATTACATGCATGCGCCACTGCACTCACCTCCACTCCAGTTTTTAAAGTTCATATTTGGATAAAACAGCAAAAATTTTTTCATTGCCAATACTGACAGGGGAAAGGTTGCATCTATGCACTTAAGTGTTCTAATGGAACACTTGTCAATTTTACAAAACATGGAACTAATTTTGAAAATTATGGACAAAGGTCATAGATGATGATTTACATATATTTAAAAAATACAATGTAGAGCTGGGATGTGGCTGAGTGGTAGAGCACTTGCCTAGTATGCACTTGCCTGGCATGCATAACAACCTAGGATCCACACCCAGCATGGCAAAAAAAAAAAAAAAAAAAAAATTTAAATGAAATTCAAAATTTTTCCAAATTAAAAAATGTCACAGGCATATGGTAGTATACGCCTATCTGTAAACCCAACAAATTAAGCTGAGGCAGGAAGATTGCCAGTTTGAAGTCCTCCTCAGCAATGAGACCCTCAGCAACTTAGCAAGGCACTATCTGAAAATAAAAAATTTTCAAAAAACACTGGAGATGAGCTGGGCGCGGTGGCTCAAGCCTGTAATCCCAGCACTTAGGGAGGCTGAGACAGGAGAATCGCAAGTTCAAAGCCAGCCTCAGCAATGGCGAGGCGCTAAGCAACTCAGTGAGACCCTGTCTCTACATAAAACAGAAAATAGGGCTGGGGATGTGGCTCAGTGGTCGAGTGTCCCTGAGTTCAATCTCCAGTACCAAAAAAAAGTATTGGAGATGTAAATCAGTGTTAGAGCACCCCTGGCTTCAATCCCCAATACCAAAAAAATTTCCATTTTAGAGAATTATGAACACATCACTTTAGTTAAGTCCAATTGTTAAATTCTCAAGTGTTGTATGCATATTATATACTTGAATTTGCTAAGAGAATAGATCTTAAGGGTTCTTATCACACATACAAAGACAAAAGATAACTGTGTGATGAAATGGATGTTAATTAGATTGATTGTAGTCATTAGTTCACAATGTACATATCAAAACAAACACACACTTTTTAAAAAAAATATTATTTTAGTTGTAGATGGACACAATACTGTTATTTATATTTTTATGTGGTGCTGAGGATCAAACCTAGTGCCTCACATGTGCAAGGCAAGTGTTCTACCACTGAGCCACAGCCACAGCCAAAACATACATCTTATATACACTTTTTAAAAAATTCATTTAGAAACAAAAAGCACAAGAAAGTGAATATACAAGCAGTTCCATCTTCAAAAAATATTGTACATGCAGCCAGGCACGGTGGCGCACACCTGTAATCCCAGCACTTTGGCAGGCTAAGACAGGAGAATAGTAAATTCAAAGCCAGCCTCAGAGGCCGGTGCGTGGCGCACGCCTGTAATCCCAGTACTTAGGAAGGCTCAGACAGGAGAATCCTGAGTTTAAAGCCAGTCTCAAGAACGGTGAGGCACTAAGCAACTCAGTGAGACCTTGTCTCTACATAAAACACAAAATAGGGCTAAGGATGTGGCTTAGTGATAGAGTACCCCTGAATTCAATCTTTAGGGGGGGGGGGCGGAGCCAGCCTCAGCAAGGGCAAGGCACTAAGCAACTCAGTGAGACCCTGTCTCTACATAAAACACAAAATAGGGATGGAGATGTGACTCAGTGGTCGTGTACCCGAGTTCAATACCCGGTACAGAAAATACATATATATTGTACATACAAGCTGCACACAGTGGCACACACCTGTAATACCAGTACTTTGGGAGGCTGAGACAGGACAATGGCCAGTTCAAGGCAAGCCTCAGCAACAGTGAGACACGAAGCAACTCAGTGAGACCCTGTCTCTACATAAAACACAAAATAGGGTGGGGATGTGGCTCAGTGGTTCAGTACTCCTGAGTTCAATCCCTGGTACCAAATATATATATATAAATATTGTACATGCAATGCTAACCTTAGCATTCTATAAACACCTAAAATAGAAATGTATAGGTAGATTTAACTTCACCAAAGAAAAATCACATATCTGACCAGTGAGAGAAAAGGGGAGTGATCACATTTCTGCCTTTACTTGGAAAGTTCATATCCTGGAAGAACATCTAATACACAACAAGAGGATACAGGAAAATAAGAATGGCAGAAAACAGCAATGTTATTTTCTCTGAGCTACATCCCTACCCCTTTTTTATATTTTATTTTGAGGATGGGGTCTGGTTAAATTGCTGAGGGTGGCCTTAAATTTGCAATCCATCCGTCTTAGAGTCTTAAGAGTCTTAGTGTCTTAAAGTCACCAAGATTTTAGGCATGCATAACCAGCCTCACTAATCCTATGCTTTTCAAATGTACATCTCCAAGAGTAATTAATGTATTCTAAGTCTCAACCAGTAATTACCTTTTAATTAAAATAATCAATAAATTTACTAAAGCTTAATATAAGTTACAATCATGAAGATGCAGTAAAATATTTAAGTTCATTCTGTATAATAAGGTTATGTTTTAACTATCTTGTAAATTATTTTAAAAATAAAATAAATTAAAATAAGCCGGGCGCGGTGGCTCACGCTTGTAATCCCAGCACTTAGGGAGGCTGAGACAGGAGAATCTCGAGTTCAAAGCCAGCCTCAGCAAGGGCGAGGCACTAAGCAACTCAGTGAGACCCTGTCTCTACATAAAACACAAAATAGGGCTGGGGATGTGGCTCAGGGATCGAGTGCCCCTGAGTTCAATCCCCGGTACCAAA
>PVHX01024215.1:0-24417 GCA_004024805.1 Geosciurus inauris
ATCCCAGCACTTAGGGAGGCTGAGACAGGAGAATCGCGAGTTCAAAGCCAGCCTCAGCAACGGCGAGGCACTAAGCAACTCAGTGAGACCCTGTCTCTACATAAAACAAAAAATAGGGCTTGGGATGTGGCTCAGTGGTCGAGTACCCCTGAGTTCAATTCCCAGTACCAAAAAAAAAAAAAAAAAAAAAAAAAAAAAAAAAAGCCTGAATGGCAATAGAACTGTAGAAGTTCACAGTTTTCCGCTTTAAAAAAGAAACACACCAAGCCCAGATTTTTGTCTTTTTTTTTTTTTCCTTTCTTTTTCTATTCAGGGAATTAAACCTAGGGTCTTGATCATGCTAAGTAAGTATTTTACCACAGACCTACACCCTCAGCTTCCAGATAGTTTTTCTTTTATCTTTCATCCTCCTCCTCTTCCTCTTGTTGTTCCTCTTCCTTCCCCTCTTCTTCCTTATCCTCCTTCCTGCTTTTTCTCCTCTCCTTCCTTCTCTTCCTCTTCCTCCTCTTGCTGTTGTTCCTCTTTTTTTTTTTTTTTTTTTGGTACAGGGATTGAACTCAGGGGTACTCAACCACTGAGCCACATCCTCAGCCCTATTTTGTGTTTTATGTAGAGACAGGGTCTCACTGAGTTGCTTAGTGCCTTGCTATTGCTGCGGCTGGCTTTGAACTTGGAATTCTCCTGTCTCACCCTCCCAAAGCGCTGAGATGCCAGGCGTGTGCCACTGTGCCTGGCTTCTTGTTCTTGCTCTTTTTTTTTGCAGTGCTAAGGCTTAAACCCAGGGGCGTTCTGTCACTGAGCTGGCATCAAACTTGGGATCTTCCTGCCCCAGTCTCCTGAGTTGCTGGGATTACAGGTGTGCACCATCATGCCAAGCTCCCAGATAGTTATATAAGCAAGTTTTTGTTTGTTTGTTTTGTTTGTACTAGGTATTGAACCCAGGCCACTTTGCCATTGAGCTACATCCCCAATCCTTTTTATTTTTTACTTTGAGATAGGGTCTTGCTTAGTTACTGAGGGTAGCCTCAGAGTTGGGATCCTCCTCCCTCAGCCTTTTAGGTTGCTGGGATTACAGGCATGTGCTGCTGAAATCAGCTATAAATGAGTCTCAAACCCAGCTTTCAGGGACCAAATTATTCTAATCTTATACAAAGTGTCCCAGAGAATAGAAAAAGATGGAATTACAAATCATAAAAGATGGGTAAATTTGACTATTACAACTAAAAACTTCCATTTGACAAAGAAGTGAAAAGACAAAGTACAAACACGGAGAAGACTCTTTACCACATAAGATTAGTAATAAAAGTGTAATTTAAAGGCCAAGGTTGTAAAGCTCAGTGATAGAGCACTTGCCTAGCATGTGTGAAGCCCTGGGTTCAATCTCCAGCACTACAAAAAAAAAGTGAATTTAAAAAATTCTTAAAAATCAGCAAGAAAAAGCCTGTTGAAAAAAACAGGCAAATGATATAAACAGGTATTTCACTGAAGAAGTGATCCCAAAATGTGAAAAGCTGCTCACCTGCAGTTTGAGAAGTCAAAACCAAAATGACTGACTTAGTACCCATGTGGATTGGCAAATATTAAGAAATCTGATGCTATCTTTCATTGTACTGACAATTGTAAATCAGCAGAATCTCCTTTAGTAGTATATGGGAACATAAGTCGGTCGACCATTTTAGAATGCAATTTTGTGTTATTTTGTAAAGCTGAAGAAATTTATCACTGTGACCCTGCATTTTCATTTCTGCATATGCACACCCAAAGATGTATACAGGAATGTATAAAGTAATACTGTTTGCAGCAGCACATCTTGGAAACAGCCCCAAAGCTCATTAGAATAATCGATAAGTACATTCTAATATAGTATTAAAAAATGGATTCTTATTCAGCAATGAAAATAAATGACATCATTAGTATATAACAGCATGGAAAAATCTTCGTAGTGTGTTAAGAAATGCAAATTCCAAAAGAATGCAGTATGATGCCTTTTTTATATTGTCCAAAAGCAAACCATATTAAACACTGTCTAGGGACGTATGTATATGAGATAAAACTAAATAAAAAAGGGAAGGAAAACAAAAAAAGGAAAGTAGTAATAACCTCATATGTAACTCTGGATGTAACTCAGTAGAAGAGTGGTTTACTAGCATGTATGAGGACCTGGTTTTGATCCCCAGAACCACAAAATAATAATAACCCAAATCTCAGGATTGTAGTTACACTTAGATATAAGTCACTTGAAGTCCTAGTTTCTGGACTTCTTGGATCAAGTCTCTACATATTTATTATCCTGTTATAAACAGTGTTTCATGAAACAAAGGTGGTGATTAATCCACACAGGGAAAGTGCCTGATATTGAATGTGTGAATGAATCTTACTATGTGTGACTGAGGTCCAAATTTGTCTGGATTCCTTAGTCTTTACCTTTGTCCCATCCTGAGTAGTTCTCTGATTAAGCTCTCATTACTTTCTAAGTAATGAGATTCTTTTGTGCCTACAGTTTTCCTTCCTGGCTAAATGTGGTGGCACATGCCTGTAATCCGAACTACTTAGGAGGCTGAGACAGGAGGATTGCAAGTTTGAGGCCAGCCTGTGCAACCTAGCAAGACCCTGTATCAAAATTTCACAAAAAGGGCTGGGGTTGTGGCTCAGTGGTAGAGCGCCTGCCTTGCATGCTTGAGGCACTGGGTTCGATCCTCAGCACCACATACAAAATACATAAATAAATAAAATAAAGGTTTGGAAAAAAATTAAAAAAAAAAAAATTTCACAAAAAAAGTAGGGGAGTTGGGGTTGTGGCTCAACGGTAGAGCGCTTGCCTAGCATGTGTGTGAAGCACTAGGTTTGATTCTCAGCACCACATATGAATAAATGAAAAAAAAAATAAAGGTCTATCAACAACTAAAAACAATGTTAAAAAAAAATTCACGGGGCTGGAGTTGTAGCTCAGTGGTGGAGCACTTGCCTAGCACTGGGTTCGATTCTCAGCACCACGTATAGATAAATAAACAAAATAAAGGTCCATCAACAACTAAAAAAAATTTTAACACCCCCCCCCACACACACACAAAGCCAGGTGCTCTGGTGCACGCCTGTAATCCCAGCAATTTGGGAGGCTGAGACAGGAGAATCATGAGTTCAAAGGCAGCCTCAGCAAGGTGAGGTGCTAAGTAACTTAGTGAGACCCTATCTCTAAATAAAACACAAAAATAGGGCTCGGGAATGTTGCTCAGTGGTCCAGTACCCCTGAGTTCAATCCCTGGTACCCCCAAAAATTAAAAAAATAAAAAGGGCTAGTGGTACTCAGTGGTTGAGTACCCTTGGGTTTGATCCCCAGTACCTTAAAAAAAGAAAAAAAAAAATCCTGTTTTCTGTTTCCTTTCTTTCCTTCTTCTCCCAGTGGCCTTTGTTTACCACTAAGTGCCTGAATATTTTTAGTTATCAGATGGAGCTAGGAATCTCTGTGGACTTCTTGTCTTTCCTTAACACTTTATTGATTACATAAAGACATCCTATGACTCTGTCTTCCTTTCTTCTCAAAAAGTGGTGATTACAGATCCACACTATTGTAGGATTTTATTACTGGAGTTATAGGTCATCTAGTCTAAGTCTTTATTACTTTACAGATAAGAATGCTGATACGCAGAAAAGTTAGATGACTTTCTCAGGGTCATACAGCTATGAGTAGCAGAATTAGGACTAGAATCCAGTCTCCTAACATCAAGACCATATTATCACTATATTGGACTGATAAGGGGGGCTTTGCTTGAAACACTGGGTCTCTGAAATCCCTGTAGATATGTTTGAATCTATATATAACTTTGAGATGTGTGCAAATGTTTTGCTTACTATAGTTATTCTGGCATTTGACCAACTCTCTTATGTTTCCTTCCTTAATCTCAGGTTTTTTTTTTCCCCTTAGGGTATCTTTAGCCTGGTGACATTGGGTACCCGCTGGAGAGGGAGCAACCATTTGATCAATGGAGCCTTAGATGATTTGTCCATAATATGCAGGTTGAGATGAGGGACAATTTGAAGGGAGTTGGTAAACTCCATCTGTTTAAGCTTGTTTGGGGACTTCTGATAAGGCATACTCTGAACACCAGGTATCCAGAGATTATTGTAAACACTATATTCTCAGGGGCTGGTGTTAGACATGGACAGAAAGATCACTGGGTCGTTATGGATAGGACAGTGCACAGGATTGGGAAGGGACAAGATTTGACTTACGTCATAAGGTCCATCTCTAAGGTCCACGGTAGAAGTCAGATTATTCTTTCTTATCCTCTTCCTTCTTCCTTTGGATTAGAACCTGAATGGGATTTTCTCTTGGAACCTTGTCACTGAAATAGCCAGGCTGAGGTGGTCATGATGTTTAGATGCAGAGCTGAACCTTGTTGAGGATAATGGAGATGTTAGTAATTGAGGGATGGTAAATATACTGTACAAGGAAGGAATTGGCAGTTGAAGCTGAGAAATTTTCTTTGTCCTGAGTTTTTTTCACGCCATGAATCTTTCATGAGACTTTAGTGTGAATGCATGATGAGTTGACATCCTGATTAGTGAAGTATGTCAGTCCGATGGTTATCACCCCTGCTTCTACACCATGGCTATCACAAAACCAAGAATTGAAGTAGAAGGATGAAATAGGAGTTCTGCTATGACTTGTAACTGTGGGATCATTTTCATCTTCATCAGTCTCCCTCTTTGTCACACACACGTGCATACACATACACTCTTATCCCTGCCTGGGCCTGTAATAAAGCTAAGTACAGAGAATGAGATCCTATCGTAAGGCCAAAAAGATTTGGGAATAGAGACACACAGGCGTTGTTTCATATCTAAATAAAAATTCTCGTCAAGTTGATAATGTTATAAACAGGGATTCTTTTCTGTGGGGTAAGGATGATAAAGGACTTATGATTTTAGATAATGTGTAAACTAGACAGAATTGGCACTTCTTTCTCAAGACTTAAGAGGTAGGATTCTTCAGTTTAGTTGCCTTTGTGATCACCTGTGGAAATTTTCATGTAAGTGCTTTGCTTTCTCCTTTTTTCCTGAATGACTGAACAGAATTTTTTATGTAACTTTGAAACTAGAGCAGATCAGAATTGCTCTGCTAGCTTCATCTCTATTCATTTCATTCAGCCTGTTGTTTCATGCTGAACTATTGATATCCCACTCTTCTGGCCCCTAATTCCTGGCTCATTTCCAGTGTTACTCCACCATGTGTAGAACCCTTCATGGTTCCCTGGTGTTCTGAGGATAAATTCCAGTTGCCTTAATGTGGGCTACAAGGCTGGCTTACCTTTTCCACATCATTTCTTGCAATTCCTCTGCCATTCACTGTACTCTATATAAACTCAGGCACGTGACTTTATTTTTCCTGCAAGCTTTTCCACATCTATTCTGCCCAGAATACTTGATCCCTTTAACTCTTCCCAGACTTGTAGTTTTCAGTCTCGCTGTCAACAGGATAACTTCTTCAAACCTCTGGGCTAGGCAGTTCCCCTTCTCTAGCTCACATAGTACTCTATAATCTCCCCATCACAACCCTTACCATACTGTGTTGTAATTACTTGTTCGTTGCTTGTGATTTCCACCAGACTAAATTCTGTGTGAGCAAATATCTTGTTTTATTTACTGCTCAATTGCCAAGTGTCTAGCTCAGTGCCTGATACTTAGTAGGCATTTCAGTAAATATTTGATTAAGGAATGGATGATTGAACAGAGCTTGTTGTTCTGTGATAGGAATGGGAAAAGGACAGCACAGGATGCCCTCCAAGGATGAGCTGGTCCAGAGATACAACAGGATGAATACCATCCCCCAGGTATTATTAGTTGGCTCTGCTCTAAGGAGGTAGGATTCTTCCCTGGGGCTAGTTTAGGCTACAAAGATGGGTGAGGAAAGAGTGGATCTGGGGTGATATGAAGCTCATTTAAAGGAATCAGGTATGCCTTCAGGTGAGCACACTTCCCGAGTAACATATTTAGGTTTCTTTCCTAAATATGAAAGCAGAGACTGAGTTTAGATGAAAATGTAAAGATGAGTTGGACACAGTGGCTCATGCCTGTAATTCCAGTGACTTGGGAGGCTGAGGCAGGATGATTGCAAGTTCAAGGCCTGCTCCCCCAACTTAGGCCCCTAAGCAACTTAACAAGACCCTGAATCAAAAAATGGAAAAGGCTGGGCTGGGGTTGTAGCTTAGTGGTAGAGTGCTTGCCTAGCATGTGTGAGGCACTGGGTTGATTCTCACCACCACATATAAATAAATAAAGGTTCATCAACAACTAAAAAATGCATATGTGTGTGTGTGCGCGTGCACACGCATGTATGTATATGGCCTGGGGATGTGGCTCAGTGGTTAACTGCCCCTGGTTTAAAAAAAAAAGTAAAGATGGAAGCCTTGGGCCCATCCAGACTGATTATGGGAAAGCAAACTTTTGGAGGGTGGTTGGAAGCTCTGGAGATCCCTGATCCCTACCCCCATTATCCCCAGCTAATGAACCTGTTTGGGGAAAGCCCTAATAGTCTACTTGGTTCTGTTCTCCTTTGCCTCCTTCTTTTTCAGACTCGATCCATTCAGTCAAGGTTCCTGCAGAGTCGGAATCTAAATTGTATAGCTCTTTGTGAAGGTAGGTAGCTTGTCCAATCCTGGTTTAACTGGGTCCCCAACCTTTATTTCTGCTTAATCTTTGATATCAGGCAAGGGTGATGTTGAAGCTTCATATCTTCCCTCCCCTGCCTGGACTCCTTGCCTTAAGCATTATATCTATAATTTCTGGCCCCCTTCTTCCCAGTGATTACATCTAAGGACCTTCAGAAGCATGGGAACATTTGGGTGTGCCCTGTGTCTGACCATGTCTGCACAAGATTCTTCTTTGTGTAAGTCTAGGAGGGACCCTGCGTATTACTTAAGGAGTGAGGGTGGTGCTATGGTAGTGTGTGACTACTGGGAAAAGTCCTTTTCCGTTATCTGAGACTTGTCTCCTGCTGCATGAATAGAGCTGGCACTGAGACTTTGACGTTGGAGGATGGGGATGAGCACAGATCATTGGGATCTGTTCAGAGGAAACCAGATAAGCTCAGTCCCTTTCATCTCTAAAAGTAGCCAGAAGGGGTTTTGACTTTGGGATGAGGTGTCCACACCCTGAAATATAGTTCTACTGCTTGACATTATCTGGGTATTACTCTCCCTTATGCTCACACTCATCCTGTCTTTGGCAGATATGAGGATGGTCAGGTGGGCGATGCCAACATTAATACTCAGGACCCCAAGATACAGAAGGAAATCATGCGTGTGATCGGAACTCAGGTTTACACAAACTGAGGGGGCCCCAGCCCTCGTACCACCCTGTTCCCCCAGGATCCATCTGCCCTCATTAAAGGGCTCAGGAGCAGCAGGTGAGGCTGCCCTGAGGAATCAAGGGGCCATTTTCAACTGGCAGGAAAAGGATAGAAGAGACAGCCTTCATGGTGGAGATTGACCCAGGAATCACTCCACATTTGGATGGCCCAGACTGATTCCAACCCCTGATTTGCCCAATTGACTTCACTGTTTGTAAATAAAACAATAAAATGGAAGGTGCTGTGGACTGGATATGATCACTGTGGTCTGACTAGCTTTGGCCCAGTACCTACCCCAAGGTCCCAAATGGGGGTGGGTGGGGAGAGTGGAATATTCCCAGAGTCAGGACTATTTGTGTTGCACGAAGTCAAAGCTGAGTCCTTCTATTTTTGTATGCTACATATCTGTTAGCATTTTTATCAATGGGTAAAGAAGGAAAATCTTATGAGTCATGCAGATGAAACTAAGAATAAAGACTACCATTAGTGACTGTTAATCAAGATTTAAAAGGGCCTTTGAAGCCAGAGAAACTCAGGTTTCTAGTAAGTGTGGTTTGGGAAGAGCTGGCAGGTGTAGGATGGTGTGTTGGTCTCTAACTTGAAGTCTTTAAAGAAAAGCCCAAGGGGCTGGAGTTATAGCTCAGTGGTAGCGTGCTTGCCTAGCATGCATGAGGCACTGGGTTTGATCCTCAGCACCACATAAAAATAAATAAAGATATTCTGTCCACCTACAACTAAAAAATAAATATTAAAAAAAAAAGGCCCAAAGCTGTATACAGTGACACATAACTGTAATCCCAGCTTCTTAGGAGGCTGAGGCAGGAGGATAAATTTGAGGCTAGCCTCAGTAAGTGAACAAGACTCTGCCTCAAAATAAAATCTTTAAAAAGGACTTGGGTTGTAGCAGGTGTGTGGCTCTGGATTCAATCCCCTAGTACTAGAAAGAAAGAAAGAGTGATAGTTAGAAAGTTTGCAGTGGGAATCTCTGTAGGGAGAAGATGGAACTCAACTGAAACAGTTATCCTAAAACAGTTGCCTTCCTTCACCACCTTGCTAATCTTGGAAAATTGGGGTTTTGTTTAAGAAAGGCCTTTCAAGCTGTGCTTCTTGTAGCAGTTCTAAGCATTGCTGAAACATGTTGGATGTTTCTGAATATTTTATGAAATATTAATGAAGAAAAATGGGAATATAAGCATAGGAAATGCAAAAAGCATTTTAAAAGCCTGACTTTTCAAAGGTAGGTTTTTAAATTCTGTTATAGTTCTTGATTTATAATGCCTGCTCTAGACTAGGTATTGTATTTTCATTACCTTTGCTGTACTTTGGAGGAACTTTCTTACTTAGATACTCCATGCGGTTTGGGAGGGGTTTTTGTTTTCTTTTTGGTACTGGGATGCTTAACCACTGAATCACATGCCTAGCCTTTTGTATTTTTTTATTTTTTATTATTTTTTTAAATATTTTTCTTAGTTGTAGATGAACACAGTATTTTTATTTATTTTATGTGGTGCTGAGGATCGAACCCAGTGCCTCCCACATGTGAGGCAAGAGCTCTACCACTGAGCCACAATCCTAGCTCCCCTATTTTTAAATTTTGAGGCAGAGTTCTCACTAAGTTGCTTCAGGCCTCTTTGAGTTACTGAGGCTGGCTTTGAACTTTGCAATCCTCCTGCCTTTCAGTCTCCTGAGCCGCTGGGTTTATAGGTATTCTCCATTGCTTCTGGCTCTTTACCCCTTCTTGATCAAGACTACTATGTTCTAGCCAGGTGTGGTGGCTTTCTTCTGTAGTCCCGAGTACTCAGGAAACAGGCAGAAGGATCACTTGAGCCTGGCTGGAGGCCAGCCTGGGCAACCCAGTGAGACATGTACATAACCCCATCTCAGGGGTGAAAAAACCAACAATCATCTAGTATGTTCTGACAGTGTAAGTTTTCTGAGGCTCTCAGTTTAGGAGAAATACCTCTTTTCACCAACTAAATGACCTATCAGTGAGCCCACACTAACTGAAATTCCTGTCTCCTGGGAGGACCTTTGAAACCCATCTGTGCAGTAATTCAGATAGCTGACACTTTCTAGTTCTTACTAGGTTAAGTGTTGTATATTATGCTAAGCACTTTAATAATTTGTTAACATTTTATGTTATTGTGTGTTTGGCATTGACTCAATTCTCATAACAAGCCTATGTTGCTGTTAGGTGATACTATTGATATTTTGTAGATGAGAAAACAGAGGCATGGAGGACAAGTAATTTACCATATTCCACAGCTAGTAACAACAGCCTGACTCCTGAACTAATGTTCTGCGCTATATAGCCTTTCAAGCTTTTGCAGATATTTTTTCACTTAATCTTGACTGGAAAGCTGGAAGACAGGTTTTCTTTAGAGATCTTATTTTTTTAGTTGTAGGTGGACACAATAGTTTTATTTATTTTTATGTGTTGCTGAGGTTCAAACCCAGTGCCTCACATGTGCTAGGCAAGTGCTCTACCACTGAGACACGACTCCAGCCCTTCTTTAGAGATCTTAATGTATATAGGGTCTCATAGTGGGCTAGAGTAAACTGGGATTTTTTAGGGGAAAGGGAGCATCAAGGATTGAACTCAGGGGTACTCAACCACTGAGCCACATCATCAGCCCTATTTTGTATGTTATTTAGAGACAGGGTCTCACTGAGTTGCTTATTGCCTTGCTGTTGCTGAGGCTGGCTTTGAACTTGCAATCATCCTGCCTCAGTCTCCTGAGCCACTGGGATTACAGGTGTGCGCCACTATGCCCAGTGTAAACTGGGTTTTTAACCAATATGCCCAACTGTAGAACCCGAACTCTTAACTACTCTTTTACTTCCCTAGAGAATCTCAAAGAGTCCTCAGTGGTGTTCCAGGAACTAGATGTAGGTACGTGGCTACTGATATACTATAACTACATTTTTGTTCAATTTCAGAAATTGTTAATAGATTTTTTTTCAATTGTAAGCATTTCAGCATATGATGTGGCAAGTACTAGCAAGTGATGGGATGAGAAGGAATGAACTAGAGTATACCAGAAAAACAACTGGCTAGGGATATAGTTCAGTTAGTAGAGTGCTTGCCTCACATTCACGAGGCCCTGTGCTGTTCAATCCCCAGCACAAACAAACAAACAACTGAATTAGCCTTGTGGTGTCTCTTAAAAAAGAGCATATTCATAATCATAATCTTTCTATTCTATTAAAATTATAACAAAGTTAAATATATCATTTCATAGTGCTTCACAAAAAAGCAGGACTTTATTTTGTGGATCTGAGAAGTTTGTAAACCACGGATAATTATAAGTGATAAAATTCTAAACATATGAGGTAAAACAAGTCCAATTAAAACCTCACAAACACAAGAGTGCCTTAATGGCAGGGAGACTTGCTGGGTAAGGCCCTGAGTTTCTGGAGAGGAACCTTCCCACAGCCTGGAGGGGATACTGAGTCAGGTTTCCCCTTTCCCCATCCTGGTCCTGTCCACCTTGGAGATGAGGAAACTGGAGGTCTGTGAAAGCCAGGTGTGAACAACAAGGCACCATCCTTGACAGAGACCAAGGCTGCTGCAAGTACTACACACACTGGTTGACAATGGTCTTTTACCTTTCAAATAGTCCTGGGCTCAAACAGCATCACTTCTTTTAGACCTGGATATACTTGGTTACGGATAGAAGTAGGAAAAGAAATGTTTTCCTCAATTAGTTCCAGATGGAGAATAGATGACTGTGATTCTGGATTGAGAATTCAAAAACTGGGTTTAACCTTCTTGTCCTTCCTCTCCTGGTAATTTTCCATTTGGGCTGGGTGTGACCATGACTTAGGTTGTGGCGAGGATGTGGCTGGCCATCCATTGGGGAGGAGCCTGCTTGCTTCTGTCTTTCATTCTAGCTGGAGAGAGGGAGAAGAATCTGGTGCTGAGTCATGACTGGGTTACTCATTAGCTTCTCACAAGAGGATTCTGGATGGTGGTTTGGGGGATGTTTCAGCTTCTGGTACCAATTTTGGAGGTAGTAGAGAAGGAGCTTCATGTATCATATAATGCCTCTAGAGCCCTCTGCCCTCAGAGGGGCAGTTCATCTGAAGGGGCATTAGCCTCCCAGGAGCACAGGACTTACCATAAATTGAGTTTCAGACCACCCACCTCACCCCAAGATGGGGCCAGAGATGCTGCCTATTATATTAAAAGCATTGCCTATGAAAAATATTTTATGTAGGCAAGAACCCAAAGCCTCCTTAATCCTAACTGTCCTTGGGATAAGTAGGTCAGGTAGCTGGCAGCCAGTGCACACAGGATGTACACATGGGTGGAGAGTGTGTCCAAGGAAAAAACATCAGGAGGACTTACGGGGGGGGGGGATCTAATGCCTTTCCTGGTATTCCAAATCTCAATTGTCCGTGCACACCCCCACCCCCACCCCTGTCTTATTACAGTGTGTCAGGATCTTTCAGTCTCTGCCTTCTCAGGGCGAAAAGTGACAAAGTATACCCAGGCAGATTGCTTTTGGGGGATAGAGTCTGCTTACACTTCCATGTACATGCTGGCTACGTTTGTAGGGACAAAGGAGAGCCCAGGATGTGATCCAAGAGAGCAACTTGGTAGGTAGGTTTAGACTGACTACCCTACAAGTGGTCTCACTTTTTCTGTAAGTTCTAGCAGTTCTGGGCTGCAGAAAGATTGTTGGAGGTCATTAGGCTGGCAGTTTCCTTGGCTGAGGCAGTACTCCATTAGACTGAATAAGGACTCCTCAGACTACTCCCTGCTTCCAACTGCTTATGCATTTTAGATTCCTCAGAAAACTTAGATAAACAGTTGCATTAAAACAAAAACAACAACAACAACTTCCCAGGTGCAGTAGTGCATGCCAGTTATCCCAGCAGCTCAGGAAGCAGGAGGATTGTAAGTTCAAAGCCAGCCTCAGCAATTTAGCAAGGTCCTAAGCAACTTAGCAAGACCCTGTCTCAAAATTAAAAAAAATAAAAAGGGCTACGGATGTGGATCTATGGTTAAGTGGCCCTGGGATCGGTTCCCAGTACCAAACAAAACAAAATCTGGCAGTATTCATTTATTCTTCCTTTTCCTTGGAATGGTCCTCCCATAGTCATCTATCATAACCTACATTCCTTGTGTAGCTCAGATGTCTACTCCATAAAGCCTTCTCTTTTCCCATGCAGACAGCCTGTTTACTCTTTATCCCCAACTCCAAAAAGCCAACTTTTTCTTCCTTCTGGGGTTTGTCTGGGAAACTTCTGGTATACCACACTGGTATACCAGATTTTAGGATTCTGAGGAGGGCATGGAATAAATATAAAAGTCTACCTGTTCTGGCTCTGGTAAGGGCAGATAAAAGTCCAAAGTAATACATATTTCTGCTTTAAACTTGACGTACAAAGCTTGTGGACTGTCCTGGTTATCTGTTGTCCTGGGAAAAATAACTGATATCAAGCAGAGGCCAAGATGTCACATAATCAGTGAGAAAGCGTATAATCTTACCCTCTTCACTAGGGCGAAAGTTGTCTGGGCTTTGGATAGGGTCCAGTATGGTTTGCGGACACACCTATCCCTCAACCCCGGGGATTCTCATTAGAGAGTTGAATCATTCAATTCTAGATTCTCAGATTCTGTGGTCAGCAATAGAAACAAAACAGCAATCTACAACCTGTAGTCCACTGAACCTAACATCTCCCTCTCCCATTCTGACCATATCAGTGAACACAGTGGAAGGGCTTGCTCTGGGGTGAAGGGCCTGTCCTTCAGCAACTTGGTTACTTTAGCCCTAGGATTGTTACTGGTAAAGATTCAGAGGGCTGGCTGAGAGAACAAGCTTGAATTCAGAACGATTTTTCTAGCACTGGTCACCAGGTCATTTGTTCAAAACTAGTCAATTTCCAGAGAAAGGCACTGAATTGAATTCCTTCATGTTATACCGTCTCATCAGATACCACTCTATGAAGCAGGCATTGTCCTCAACTTGCTTTTAAGGAACTGGATTCCTAAATAAGTTATAGGATATGGTCATAGGACTAGTGAGTGGAATTAGAAATAAGATATACTGTGCTGCTTCTCAGCAAAAATGAGCGATTTATACATTTAATGTGAGCAAGGATATGCTGGATTAGTCTCTGCCAGATTCTTATGAAAAGCTTTTTTGTAACTGTCAGATGATCAAAATCTGCAACTGAAGGGCAGCAGCTTGTCATCAGATTACTTCAGATTAATGCATGATTAACTCCCAGATTAATGCATGTACACTTCAATCATGAGAATAAAGCCCTCTTTGGACTGGGAAAGATGTGAGTCTCCTCAGGAGCAAGGCTTTTCCCTTGCAACTTTGTCTTCTCATCACCTTAATCACCAAGCATTTACTTCCTACCTACAAGTAAGGGGACCAGAAAAGGTTTACAGGAAGAAAAAAAATGTACTTGTAGGCTGTCACTTTCTCCTCCCAGTTTACCTAACAGGAAGTGCAATGAATTCCTGTGATTCAGTGCAGGCAAAGATGTCTGCCTGAGCAGGTCACACCCACTGGGATGAATTTCCAGGAAAAAAGAACCTAAAAGAACAGACTCCACACTGTGAATTAGGCAACATTGTATCTGCTCTCAAAACTTGGCTGAATAAAGAATGAAAGCTGTTTAATGGATCATTGATCTCATCACTGGTTGTTGAGACCACGACTGGGAAATTCCAAAGTGCCTTGTAGAAAAATATAAGGAAAACTTCAACAATATTGATTTAAATGCACGACTGGGTTGAAAACAAGTGCTGACTCCAGCAGAGATCGGCTCTAATGTCCTGACTTGATATTTCCTCATGGTCAGTTCTGCACTGATATCAACACCTTTGAGTAGCTTTCTACTCTTTAGCCCTTGTTCTTCAGGGTTCCAGACCCTACTAAAATATTTCCAAGGTCCCAACCTGTTCTTCCTTTTTCCAGAGTTGCGCTCCTAATCTAGGTATACTCCCCTTTTCTTAGTTCTCCCTTATACCCCCAGTTAGTGCCTGAGCTCCTCGGAAGGCGGCCTAGACTTCAAACCACCCAGGACTCTTAACTCTTCCTGACTTGTCTGTTCTGTCAATTAAGGGTGTGCCTGTGCGGGCACCCGAAGGGGTAGGGAGTCCTAGGGCGGGGCTGGAGGAATGCTGCCTAGGGACCTATAAATCTGGGCACCGCCCGGGCAGGCCAGGACAGCTGGGGCGGCCTGGGCCGAGCGCCAAGAGAAGAACCCCTGTCCAGTCGCCCAAGTCCGCAGCAACAGGTGGCCCAGGCGCCGGGGGGTCTGGGAGGGAGGTATCCGGGGATCTGAGGGCGGTTCCTGCAGTTTCACCACTTCCCCATTGGCCACTGCCGCAAGTCAATTCGACTTTTGTATCACGTATCCTTCCGCTACTGAATGTAGTCCTCCCCAAATGGAGAACCTGCCCGTTCCGCCTTCGCCGCATTTCCTTCTGAAGGTGCCTGCGGCTGGCGAGGACGCAGTGGGGGCGGGGCACAGCCAGCCGGGATCCGGGATTGGGTGAGGGGCGGGGCTGCGGAGGGATCGCAGCTCCGCAGCCTGCATAACCTTGAGGCGAAGGCTGTGGATTCCCGCACAGGAGCTGCGCGTCGATAGACATCTGACCGGTTTCTGCTTCTGCAGCGCAGCCGAAGCCAGAGCACGCCGGAGGTGAGCGGGGCGAGAGGCTGCACTGGTGGTCCCCACCTAGGGCCCATCCGCCCGGCAAGCGCGGAGTATCGGCCTTCCAGCCCATTGAGGTCACTCAGACTGGGGACGGCGCAGCATTCTGGGGATCTCGAATCCCGTCGGGGTTGGGAGAGGAGAAAGGCTAAACGTGCCCAAGGCCTTTTTTCAAAGCCCCCCGTTCCCGCTGCTTCCACAGACGGGTCCTCCAGTTTTTTCCCCCCACCCCCTCATCCTGGTCCCATCTTTTCTTTCTCTCTCTCGTTCCATTCTCGGCTCTTATTCTTTCATAATTAGTTCCATCCTTGACTCTCTTTTTTCCCTTCCACTCGGCTGCTAAATTCGCGTGACTTTCCTCTCCCTTAATCCTAGTCCTTTCGTTTCCCTCATCTTCAGTCTCCGTGTCCCCTGCATTCTGGTGCTTTCCCTGTAACGTTTCCTTGAAACCATTCCTTGGGTTCTTCTCCCTGTGCGACCTCCATTCAGCCTCGTCCGCACTTCCCGCCTCTCAGTCCCCTCCTCATGTTTGCCCCTCCCCCCATTCTAGTCACGTCCGCTCCTCTGCATCCCTCTTAACTCTTTCGTGCGGCCTGGGTCCCCGCCCCTCCTCCTCAGTTCAGGTCTCGTTCCCGCCCCCGCCTCCTCCGTTTTAGTCACGTCCGCTTGCTTCCCCCTGGCCTTCCATTGCAGTCCTGTCCCGCTTCTCCATCACTGCTGGAGTCCCAGGCCCTAGTATTGGGCGGGTAGTGGGCTGCGGATGGGCAGGACTGAGGCTGGTGAGGATGCAGCGGCAGCCAGAGGGGATGCAGCAACTGCCTTGGGCGCCGCTAGTGGGTTATGTAATCTTGGTCTGCTCGGCTACAGGAGGAAAGGAACGGGGCCTGCTCTTGTGGCGCGTCCCTGTTTTGTGTAGCCCTTGAGGCCCTCCATCTCTGTCTTGGCCCTGCAGGGTGGCCACAGCGCTGGGAAGACTCACGCACTCCATCCTGTGGCGACGGGGCTGCACGTAGCAGCTGGCGTCTGGACCCGCCCCATTTCTCAAAGGCAGCATCAGCTTCATTCAGCTTGGCTTCACATTTTTTACCAAACGCACCCTGATGATAGAAAGCGAAGGCTTCGGCATGGGTTGGGGGAATGTTACTGGGAAGATAGGCAATCTTTATACACTCCAAAGAGGTATGGGTCAAGGGCTGTTGCAGGGAGCGCATTGAAGACATGGATGACTAGAAGGGCCATAACCCACGAAGATCACAGTCTAATTAGGGAAACAAAATTTATCATTGATCAGTGCTATAACTAAGATACGTGCGCGGTAGCGCACGCCTGTAATCCCAGCATATTGGAGGCTGAGACAAGAGGTTTGCCAGTTCAAAGCCAGCCTCAGCAATTTAGGGAGGCCCTAAACTACTCAGTGAGACCCTGTCTCTAAATAAAAATACAAAATAGGGCTGGAGATGTGGCTCAGTGGTCGAGTCCTCCTAGTTCAATCCCAGTCTGAAAGCTATTTTAGAACCCAGTCATAGAGACATGTATTTGGGCTGCTTAAGCCCAGGGAATCGATCGTTCTTTATTCTAAAGTGAGCCTGATAGCAAAGGCCCAGGCCTGGTGGACAAAGGCATTTTGGAGTTGAAAACGGGCAATTGGAATCAGGTGTAACTCATTAATTTACTGAGATGGCTGACGAAAGAACTCAGCCTCTGGGCCTGTTTCCTGTGAAAACTGGGAGTAACATTTTCCTCACGAATGGTGAAAGAGATGGTGTTTGGGCACATTCCTCCAAGTATGTGAAGTGTCCAGAAGAAATGACTGCATTCATATATTATTTTGGTCACTGTGCACAATTAAGTAGCAATTGAGCTTGTCATTTTCTCCCTGCTATTCCCACACACATGCAGTTTTGTTTTGTTTTGTTTTTTGTAGTTGGACACAATACCTTTATTTTTATGATGCGGGGGATCCAACCCAGTGCCTCACATGTGGTAGGCAATTGCTGTACCACTGAGCTACAACCCCAACCTCATACAGTTAATCTTTGGGAGTTAGACTCTGCAAATACCAGATAGCTCCTGGAAACAATTCTCCTGAGGGATCTTGGTACAGTGTTTACAAAGTAACTAAGGTTACTTTGCAACTCTCTTGAACAGGAGTTCTTTGGTTTCCTGAGAAAGGAGACCTCTAGGCAAAGCCTGTGGTGTTGGACTATAAGGGTAGAAACAAACTTACACCTTACCAAGACAAATCTTCCATTCTTCCTAACTGCTCCACGTGGGTTCTCGGACTTGCTCAGCTTGCTGGTTAGTGTGATGTTAGAATGGGAGGCAGGGGGAAGTCACCTCCAGTTAGCAGTACTGAGGGTGTGGCCACTTCCAAGGGTACAAAGGAGGCCCTAGGTCAAGACCCTTGGGGCTGCATTGTTAGCAAATAATTTGCCCTCTAGTGGCCAGAGGATGCTGTTGGTAATGCAGTAGCTGCTGTTCTGTGGGGAAGGGTAATGTAACTCATCACCAGATCTGTGGGGGAGAGGGTGCTGTGTGGGCAAGATGACTCAACCTTTCAAATTATCTGCTTTTGAGAGAATTTTCTTCCATGGGTGAGTAGGGGAAACTGCACTGTGGTTTTTGCAGGCTTAAAAAGTCCCCTCTCCCCTCTCACTGAGTCAAATAATGAAACAGCATGCATTTCCCCAGTTAAAAATGTAAAATGCTTGGTCCAGGTGTCACCAGGTTCTATACTACCCCCAAGGGATAGGTGAATGGTCACAGGGCCCTGTGCCCAGGTAATGCAGTCTGAGTCTTAAGTGTTGGGCAAGGCAGTCTCCCATGGGACATGAATGACAACTCATTTCTGAGTTATTGTACTTGGCTAAAATAATATGGGTATTAGTCTCCTGTCTAGTACAGTTGCTTTAATTAGAAGCCTCACATTAGAAATAAATAATTTTAGTGTTGAATTCGTAGTTTTACAAATAGCATCAAGAACAGCATCTCCAGTGACTTGGCACATTTGATAGTTGACTCCAAACAGCAGCTTATAGAAGTTGCTTGTCTGTCTTCAGTATTGTGACATTAAGATGGGGTCACAGGAAAACCCATTTTATTTCCTAAAGCAGTTTATTTCTTAACATTGAGGCAGCAAAAGAAATGAGGAAATGGCTTTGAGCCGGAAGGTAGAAAAAAACTAGCTCTTGCAGCATTTGTAAGTTGTAAACTCACATCACTTGGGTTTTAGTTTGCTTCAGCTTTTATGAAGCAAGTCAGGATGGCCAAGACTAAAACGGATAAGGTTAGAGGAAAATGACTCATTAGACAGTTAACCTCAATTTCTGAATCACTCCAAATGCTCAGTCAAATCCTAGTTAACTGGTATGCCACAAGAATGAGTAGCCCCTGTGAACACAGTTTTATTGCAACCTTGCTGAGGGTTTTTGTGAGTTTTATTTGATTAAAAACTTAGAGGACATTGAGTTGTCATTTTTAATCAATTGTAGTACAGATAGAAATAGAGCTAAATGATAGAATGTATTAAGACCATTCTTAATACCATATTAGTTTCTGGAACTCACATTTTACACTAATAGCCAGACTTAGACTGAATAATTGAGTAGTCTGATTACTTGGGTCTCTCTCTCTCTCTTTTTAAGTTGTAGATGGATATAATACCTTTATTTTATTTATTTATATGTGGTGCTGAGGATCTAACCCAGTGCCTCATACTTGCCAGGCAAGCGCTCTACCACTGAACTACAACCCCAGCCCTACTTGGGTCTCTTAAGGAAGCTGTTTGGGAGGTGAGGTGGGACGGGTGGTGGTGTGCAGCCTCTGCTGGCTCTTCTGCCTCCTGGTGTGACTTCCCCTCTCAGAGGTGGGGGCCCTGGTAGGGCCGCAAAGCAATGCCATGAGACCACGCCCCTGCAGTGGTTTGTGCCTGTCTGCACGTAGGAGGGAGAGCTGGACTGCAGTACCTCTGGTGGCCTCTGAGACTCCCCCTACTTCTGTCCATAGGCAAAACTCCTGGGAAGCACTAAGCCTCTTTCCTGATGCCAGCAAGCAGTGTTTGGAATACAGGCTGGGGCTCTGGTGGGGAGATGCCATGACCAGCTATACTAAGGCAAATGAGGTTGCTGGTTACAGCGTTTCAGAATATAGACCAACTTGGCTGAACTCCGCTGACAAAAAAAAATTCTCCAAAGGGAATCCCGTCCCTTCCAAATATCTTTAATTGATTTGTATTTCTCAAACTTTAAACAACTTTTAAACTCTGGAAATGAGTGCAAGAATATTTTCCTCAGCAGAGTCAGTCATGGCACATAAAATGCAGAGGCTACCATACCTATTTTGGAGGAGTCCGGGAGTTTTGATTAAGAAGTAGGGAAGTAGAGACTTAAATTTTGAAACTATCCTGCTATCCCCCTTTGGTAATTAGCATTAGAGAGCACACTAATATCACTTATCAGATGGGCAAACATTTTTAAAGTCTGACAATATCAAGTATTGGCAAACGTGGGAAGGCAGGAACTCATGGTACTGGGTGGTTGGTTGAAAGTTGATACAGTGTGGAGAGCATTCGGCAGTATTTAGTAAAATAGGAATAAACATGCCCCATAACCCCAAAATTACATTTCTGGGATATATAGAAGTTCACACATGTACAGGGGACATACTATGAGTTGTTATAATATTAATGGGAAAATTGGCTTAATGACCAGGGCAGGGGGTTTTTCTACCAGGGAATCCATAAATGATCTATTTGTACTATGGACTAGTATAGTAGTTAACATGAACTAGCTGGATCCATATAGCAACTGCATGGATCTTAAGTGTGCTGAGTGAGAAAAGTTATTCAGTGATATGCACAGTATAGGGCATTAAAAATGGCCAACAATCCCATAGGGTTCAGTATATTGATCAACTGTACATAGACTTAAATGAACTAGAAATATACAGAATTCATGATAGTGGTTTGGGTGCCCAAATTGGTAAGAAGTGGGGGGGGGGGTTGGAGGAAACTGTAGTGACAGAAAAAATCAACTGTATAAAATTGTTATTTTTATTTTTACAAAGTCTAAAGAAAATATAACTCACTTTTTAAAAAAAGATTTTTGTTGTTGATTGACCTTTATTTAATTCATTTATTTATATGTGGTGCTGAGGATCGAACCCAGTGCCTCCCACACGCGAGGCAAGTGCTCCACCACTGAGCCACAATCCCAGCCATAACTCATTGTTAATGGTCAGTTCTGGGTGGTAGAAATGCAGATGTTAGGGTTTTGTTGTTTTTTGTTTTCCTAATTAAAATTTTGAAAATTCCAAAATAAAACAATATAAGCAAACCTATGAAGGCTGCAGTAGGGGAACACTGGTACTAACTAGGTCAGTGCTCTTGGACAGCTGTCACTGCTTTTTCTCAATGCCTGCCCCCAACCCCAACTGTGGTGCAGGGAATCTCCTTTAAAAGCTGAACCTCACTGTATTCAGGCCATCACCCATCCTCGTTGTGCCTGGCTTTAGAGGTCCCTAAATCAGGGTCCCAAGTTCCTGGCAGCTTCCAGAGTTTGGGAATCATGCCCAGAAGCAGTACCCCATTGCGTAAGCTTGCTAAGAAGGCACCATGTGCCAACACAGTGAAAGCTTCTCCCAAATTTCCTCTTTTAGGTTGAAACTGGTTCTCTGCTGTGAGTATCTTGAATAGAACCAGGGAATCCTTGGCATTTGAGGGCGTCAAGGGTTCTCTCACTCAGGACTTCCTGTCTGAAAACTGAGTAGTCTTTCATTTAGTATCAGTTTTTTTACCCTGTTCCACATTAGTTTGAAATAGGTCCTTAGGCTCCTGCTGAGAAGGTTTATGTCACTTAGTTCTAGCCCTGAAGAATAAATGAACATTGTTCCCCTCCCCGCCCCCAGCAAGAGAATTTTTCTTGACCCTACAAATGGGCTCATTTTTTGTTTAGCCTGGTAACACCCAGATATTGCCTTATTTTAGAGGGCCTGCCTAAGGTAAAGAGTAGACTTCAGACTCAGATCTCTTAGCTAAAGGAGAATTTATTGTCAAATTCTCTGCTGTCTTTATTCCTGTGTTTTAGGATGAACACATTTTACTCCAGATCTTACCAGGTTCCCGTGGCTAGCTCATCACCCAATTTGTGTTTCCATAGTCCACACAGGGCCAGTCTTGGAGACTCTTCTTTCCTTTTCTATCTTAATAAGAAAAATCTCCTGGAATGCAGGCTGACCTGAGTGCCAGCATATTATGGTACACACCTTTCTGATGGATGCTGGAGTTCTGAAGAGTTGAGAATTAAAAGCCCTTTGTCCTGGCTTGGAAACTATGGGGAGCAAATTGATGTCAGAGCAAGGAACTCACTCTTGGACTTCCCAGCAATATTTGGGGAAGCAAGTGGGCATGGAGTGTCATCATGATTGGGTTGTTCTGTATGATGAGGTTGATATTGAAGCATAATTGGTACAGAGAGCCTGCTGATTATAAATTGGCTTAAACGGATACAGACTCATAGGCCAAGTTAGTTTATTAGGGTATAATGATTTGGACCTTTGTGAAATATAGAACTGCTGGAGTGAAGCATGAATCTTTCCCAGCATGACCTGACAATAGTGCTGGCTGTAAGAAGCAGAACACTTGGTATTTTTTTATATGGTTCCACCCTCTGGTTTTTGAAGAATGGTCAAAGAACTGTGTCTGGACAAAGGAAACTAACAAAGTTCCAGGAGCCGACTGAGATGAGATGGGAAAGGGTGGAATTGGGCACCTGGAGTTAAGCTATGCTGTGCATTTTACCATCTGTCAGCCCATATTAAAGCCTCGGATTGTCTCATTTCTCACAGAGGAGAAATGGCTCTGAGGAAGATCCTACTGCAGGGGCTCAGGCTCAAGAGTAAGGCTTCTCCTGTACCTGGGCATGGTGTTTGGTGCTATCAGTGGACATGCCAAGCTTCCACTCACAATTGGAGGTTGGCTGTGCATGTCTGTGCCTCCTGAAGAGGAGGATGCAGTAGTGAGTCAGACTGGCATGGGTGGGGCCGCATGTCCTGGCAGGCAAGTGGGGAACCTTTCCCTAAGAAACCAGGGCTCCTTTCTGGGGCCAGGGGAGATCCCAGAGGAAGTTTTACCAACAACTCGAAGTGAGAAGTGGGAGGGATGGGTAGCTTGTGTTGAGCAGAGGCTTTTTTGGAGAGTCAGGAGTGCTCCAGGCAAGCTCTTTTTGACTACTGGTGTGTAAATCCACTGAAATTCCAAACACGTTTTTATTTGTCATTTTTGTACCTGATAGCAAAATAATGAGAGCCTACAGACTTCAGATTTAAATTTGAGATGGTGAAATAGGGTCTGTTTGAGGCCAATATGTAGTTGCTAATGGCTTTTACTGGTCCTAGAGACAACCCTGCTATAGCAGAACATCCTTGTCACAAAGGTTTTTACTGTGAAGCTTGAGTAGACTAAATAGGAAAAGAAATTTGCTGGATTTGGGCATGGTACTAACAGACTTTTTGCATGGAATTGTCCTTTGGGTTGTATTACTTTTTGTTTTTGGCCTCAAGGATCAGGGTTGACCTTCCTAAGTCATTGAAAGTGGCCTGCAGTGCATCTGTGGTCTAGGGCCCAAGGTACATCATCTTGCCACTGCCACATGTAAGCAGAGTATTTCTGAAGGGTAGAGCAGCAGTTAATACCTGGCACTTCATATGTCATTTAATTTCAACAATTTTATAGGATGCTTGTAAATATGTTATTTTCAGAAAAAAGTATACTTGTAATTTTTCTCTATAAAAATATTTAATGTTAGAAATTTTATTAATAAGGAAAAGAAAAGTTTTTCTGTAGTTCTGCCACCCAGATAACAACATACTGTTAAAAAATTTGGTATATATTCTCTAGACCTTTCATGCATGTTTAACTTGGTATTCCTTTCCCAAAGTGGGGGACCATGTTCTTCCATAGAATAGCGGGGTATTAGTAAATCACAGGTTAAAGAGACTTTAGGGGAAGGCAGTCTTTGGGTGTTGGCAGTGTAGCACCACAGGGGAACCAGTAAGAGCCCACTCTTAACTTGTGAATTTTCTATTTTCTTGGTATTTTCTTGGGATGCTTCTGTAGTTTTCTCTGTGTCATAGCTAAACCTTTAGGGGCAGCTTCAACTCAGACACCTGATTATTAAGGTAATTTTTCCTTTACCCCTAAGAGCTTTAGTTACACTTGGCTTTTACCGTAATCCTTGTACAGTTCTCCAGGGCAAACCTTATTCAGCTCTGAGCGATGTATGCAAGTGGGACCAAGGAGCTGCCAAGGTGCTGAGCCAAAAAAAGAGCATTATATCACCGGAAACCCAAATCCAGGGAACCAAAGGTATGACCTGATAACAAAGTGTCCTCAAGCTACTCTTTGAAGGAAGACCCGAGGTCTCAAGTCTAGAGAAGAGCCAGTTGATGGTTTTTCAGAAGAGTGAAATTAGTGACTAATTAGCGCTCATCTGGAGCTTGTGTTCTTCATAGTACAGTCCTTGGACAGAATGACGTTCTCTGGTGGAGGCCACAGCAAGGCCTTTGTCTTCTGGTTGGCCTGATGTGCCAACTCAATAATGTTCCTTTAATAGCCAGATTTACCTAAGCCCAGCTGGGAGTCCTGAAAGTTTGTGAGCCATGCCTCATGAGTGTAGATAAAGGGCCCTGGGGTGTCCTGTCAGTAATTTAGGAGTTCCTCAGACTTGGGGAAGCAGTAGAGGAAGTATGACTGTTTCTGACAGAGAGGCCTCAAATTAGACAGAAGGTCATTTAACACACTGAATTGCCTCCAAGTACTAGGTGCTAGGAGATACAAAACCAATTAGTCCTGGAGGAAAGGACTGACTTTCATTTTGGTACCTCGTATATATTAGGGAGGTAGGTAAAGCTTATTGAAATCAATAGTATATTTGCCATCAGGAATAGTTAGCCAGTATCTTAGTTCCCCTTTGAGAGTTTTCAATTCTGAGCTGAGCGTGATAACTCTCACCTGTAATCCCAGCCACTTTGGAGACTGAGGCAAGAGGATTGCAAGTATGAGATCAACCTAAGAAATATAGTGAAACTGTCTCAGAATAAAAAAGGAGTGTAGAGGTAGCTCAGTGGTAGAGTGCCACTGGGTTCAAACCCCAGTACAACCAAAAAAAAAGGTGAAACTAAAAATTCTCACCGAGCCGGGCGCGGTGGCGCAAGCCTGTAATCCCAGCACTTAGGGAGGCTGAGACAGGAGAATCGCGAGTTCAAAGCCAGCCTCAGCAATGGCGAGGCGCTAAGCGACTCAGTGAGACCCTGTCTCTGCATAAAACACAAAATAGGGCTGGGGATGTGGCTCAGTGGTTGAGTGCCCCTGAGTTCAATCTCCAGTACCA
>PVHX01024216.1:0-24405 GCA_004024805.1 Geosciurus inauris
ATCAATTTATGATAGAGAAAAGAAAATGAATGAGGTCAAAATATGTGTGTACAACAGAGAACTTATGGAACACATAAAGTTCTCATATCAAATGATTGATTCTTACAAAATAAAATAGGCAGAGTATTTCAAATCTTTAACAAAAATAAAAATAAAAAGTAACTTGCCAAAAGCAAAGAAAGTGGATGGGGGAAGCAGAAGGGATAAAGGGAAGCAAATGAGAGGTATGGGGAAATGAAATAGAACAATTCCTGGTATATGGATATATGACTGTATCACAAGGAAGTCCACTATTACATATAATACCCCATCCACAAATTTAAAATAATAAATAAATAAAATAAAATCTCTCCAGCTAATTGTAATGGGGAGTCAGCCTTTTTTTTTGTTTTTTTTGTTTTTCAGATTTTTTTTTGTTTTTCCTGAGAACACTTCCCTCAATCAATCCTTTGCCAAGGAATCACCAGCTCAGTCTCTGTTTCTAGGGAACATGACCAAACAAACTTGCTTTCCACTGAATGTGCCCATCTACCAGCTTAGACCCAACACTGGGGATAAGGAGAATTCTGTTTCCAGGATTAAAGTCCACTGTGCAGACAGATTGGCATTCTGGTCATGCAGCTAAAAGTAGCCAAATAAAGACTTAAAAATAGGAGGACAAGAGACTGAATGTGGGGGAGAAGGAGGGAGAGAGGAACAGATTAAGGGTCAGACATAGAGACCTAGACCCAGAAAGGAAAAAAAAGAAGAGCTATTTGTTTATTTTTTAAAATTCATTTACTGATTTTATTCTAAAATATCTATTTCATAATCTAAATTTGTATTTCTGTGAGATCTCACTGATTTATGAGATAAATCCAATAGATTTATCGATAAACCCACAAAATTATTCTCATTTTCCGCATTTCATTATCATTCATTATAGCTTTTGGCACGAGATATGTTTAAGACAAAAATAGCATTAAGATAATGCACATGCACACGTGTACTCAAACACATTTATTTTCCACTCTGAATAAATATACATGTAACATCTTACTAATCACATTATGTGTGCAACTTGCATTTCCTGTCTTGTTATATGCTTTTCACAAATTAATCTATTGTGAAAATTTGGTAATGTTTTAAATAGTTATTGAATTACACAGAATCATGTCACAACTTGTAAGTATTTATTTATGCCATTTTTAATGTTATTCAATAACAAAAACATCAAAAGTACAGATTATTCCTGGAAAACATGATAAGCCAATGCTAATCTTCTAAATCTATAATTAGACATGAGTCAAACATTAAAACAAGTTCTGTGTAAGCAGATTAAAATTACAATGGATAAGATTTAATTAGTTTAAATCTTAATACAATAAATATAACATATCTAAATATAATAAATCTAAATATAATAAAATTATATTAACAAATTTATTTTTATGAAGGCTTTGTTACCAATACATTTTCATAATAATATTAGCAATATTTTTCTATCGTCATCATACTGGCCACTTTTTATTTTTAATTTTTTACTTATTTTTTAACTTTTTTATTATTTTTTATTATTTATTTAAACTTTGAGTTTTTGTTTCCCAGAAGAAAAGAGTGGAAGAAAGAGAGGTTTGATCCCATGGGAAGCGTCTCTAGGACTCACTCCTTCTATTTCATCTTTTCCTTGAAGATCGTTTAGAGAGCTTCCACTGTGGGATGAATGGATGTGTCCTACTGCAGACTTGACAGCTGTCCAGGGAAGAACATTCCAATTCACCAACCCTGTAACACATCACATGCAACCGGCATCTGAAGAAGAAAGGAGAGCCAAATATCCTATAATCCCAGGCTGAGACAGTGGAATTGCAAGTTCAATTCCAGCATTTTCTAGAGAGACCCCTCTATAAAAGTCCTGTTCCTGCTGATGGGCATAAGCACAATCTTTGGGACACAAGTCCCCTGTGCTTCTCCTTTGCTAGGAAAGCTATAAAACTTCTTTTTCCTTTTTCTCAAAATGGCATCATTTTTATTGGATTGGCACTGGGGACGAAGACTGAGCTTTTGGTAACAGGAAGAAGCAGCTGGGAAGACAGTCACATAAACACTTAGTCACTAGTCCCACACTGCATAGTCCTACATTCGAATTCAGGCCAGGAGGTGGGGGAGAATATTAAAAACAAAAACAAAAACAAACCAGCAAAGCGAAAGTGGGGAGGAGAGATGCAGAGGGAGAGGTAGGGGTGAGAGAGAGAGAGAGAAAGAGACAGAGATATTATTTTTTAACTTTTATTTGTTCTTTGTAGTTATACATGACAGTAGAATTTTGATGTATCATACATGGAGCATAACATTCCGTTTTTGTGGTTGTACATTATGTGCAGTTACACTGGTCATGTATTCATATACATAGGAAAACTATTTCTAATGCATTCTGCTGTCTTCACCATTTGCATCCCTCTTTCTTTTCCTCCAGTCCCCTGTCCAATGCAGGGAACCTCCCTTTCTCCCTGCTTCCTCCCTGCCTACTTTGAGTCTGCATCTGTATTAGAGGGAACATTCGGCCTTTGGTCTTTTGGTATTGGCTTATTTCACTTAGCATAATAGTCATCACTTCCATCCATTTACTGGCAAACCCTATAATTTCTTTCTTTTTTATAGCTGAGTATTATTTTATCGTGTATATATGTCGTATCTTCTTAGTCTATTCATCTGTTGGAGGGCACCGAGGTTGGTTCCATAGCTTAGGTACTGTGAATTGAGCTGCTATAAATATTAATATGACTGCATCACTACAATGTGCTAATTATAAGTACGTTGGTTATATGCTGAGGATTAGGATAACTGGGTCAAATGATAGGTCCATTCCTGGTTTTCTGAAGAATCTTCATACTGCTTTCCAGAGTAGTTGAAACAATTTGCAGTCCCACTAGCAATGTATGAGTGTGCCTTTTTTCCAAATATCCATATCAACATTTATTGTTATTGTATTATTGATAATTGCCATCTCACTGGAGTGAGATGAAATCTCAGTGTAGTTTCAATTTGCATTGCTATAACTACTAGTGATGTTGAACATGTTTTCAAGTATTTGTTGACTAAATGTATTTCTTCATCTGTGAAGTATTTGTTCAGTTCCTTTGCCCATTTATCGATTGGGTTATTTGTGTTTTTATTGGTTTTTGGTGGTAAGTTTTTGAGTTCTTTATATATTCTGGAGATTAATGCTCTATCTGAGGTTCAGGTGGCAAAGATTTTCTCCTATTCTGTAGGCTCTCTGTTTATGTTCTTGATTCTTTCCTTTGCGATGAAAAAGCTTATTAGTTTGATACCATACCCTTTGTTGATTCTCGATTTTAATTCTTGCACCTTAGAGGTCCTCTGGAGGAATTCAGTTCCTAATCTGACATGATGGAGATTTGGGCCTAATTTTTCTTCTATTAGGCAAAGGGTCTCAGGCCTAATGCCTGTGTCATTGATCCATTTTGAGTTGAGTTTTGTGCATGGTAAGAGATAGAGGTTTATTTTCATATTGCTGCATATGGATTTCTAGTTTTCCCAGAATCATTTGTTGAAGTGGCTATCTTTTCTTCAATGTATGTTTTTGGCACCTTTGTCTAGTATAAGATAACTGTATTTATGTGGGTTTGTCTCTGGGTCTTCTATTCTGTATCATTTGTCTACATGTCTATTTTGTGCAAATACATGCTCTTTTTGTTACTATTGTTCTGTAGCATAATTTAAGGTTTGGTAGCGTGATGTCCCCTGCTGTTATGGACCAGAACATATGTGCCTTGACCAAACAAACTCCCTGAGACTCCATTTTATACAAGAAATTTTTCTCCCATGAGAAAACCCCACCTCTACCACCCACATCCTGCTTAGCATACCCTGTTTAGAAATAAATGGTGGTTGGAAAATGTTTCTAATATTCTTATACAAAGTATTATTAAAAATTATTTTTGTAAGATGTTTTTCATTTCCCATTTTTCTTAGGCAGTGTATTGTCCTTGAACTTGGTCATTCTTATGTTGCTATGGTTTTGACTTACTGATATCTTGCAGTTTTCAGCTTTAAAAGAGGTACCCTACCTTCTGCAAAGGGTCAAGGGTACAGAGGCAACTTGCTTACTGTCCTTTGGCCCACCAGCAAATAAACTTCCATGGCCTACTTCAAGACAGACCCAGTGATTTATTTTAAACATGCCATAACATTGCTTCATTTTTCTTGCTGAGGATTGCTTTGGCTATTCTGAGCTTCTGTTTTCCAAATTAACTTTATGATTACTTTTTCTATTTCTCTGAAGAACATCATCAGAATCTTAAGAGGGATAGCATTAAATTTGTATAGTGCTCTTGGTAGTATGGCAATTTTGACAATATTAATTCTGCGTATATGAGAACATAGGAGATATTTATCTTTTCATCTTCTAAGATCTTCAATTTCTTTCTTTTTTTCAAGGTTTTTTTGGTTTTGTTTTGTTTTTTTACATATTGTTTTTAACTGTAGTTGGACACAATATCTTTATTTATTTATTTTTATGTGGTGCTGAGGATTGAACCCAGTACCTCACGCATGCAAGGCAAGCACTCTACCACTGAGCCACAATCCCAGCCCCTTCAATTTCTTTCTTTAGATTTCTATATTTTTCACTGGAGAAGTCTTTCGCCTCTTTTTTTTTTTTTTTGATACTGGGGATTTAACTCAGTGGCGCTCAACCACCAAACCCCAGCCTTATTTTGTATTTTATTTAGAAACAGGATCTCACTGAGTTGCTTAGCTCAGTAAGGCTGGCTTTGAACTCTCAATTCTCCTGCATCAGCCTCCCAAGCCGCTGGGATTACAGGCATACACCACCACAACTAGCTTGCCTCTTTTGTTAGATTGATTTCTAAATATTTTATTTTTTAAGGCTATTGTGAATGAGATAGTTTTCCTAATTTCTTTCAGATGATTCAACACTGATGTATAGGAACACAATTGATTTATGGGTATTACTTTTATATCCTACTATTTTGCTGAATTCATTTTTGAGTTCTAGAAATGTTCTAGTGGAGTTTTTTGGGGGGACTTCTAAATATAAAATCATGTCATTGGCAAATAGGTATAGTTTGAGCTCTTCTTTTCCTTTTCATATCACTTTAATTTATTTCTCTATCTAATAGCTCTCGCGAGAGTTTCCAGGACTATGTTGAATAGAAGTGAAATAGGGCATCCCTGTCTTATTCCAGTTTTTAGAGGGAATACTTAAAACTTTTCCTTCATTTTGAATGATGTTTATCTTGGGTTTACCATATATAGTTTTTACAATGTTGAGATATGTTCTTACTATCCCTAGTTTTTGTAGTGTTTTGAACATGAATGGGTGGTGTATTTTGTCAAATGCTTTTGCTTCATCTATTGAGATAAATCATGTGATTCTTGTCTTTAAGTCTATTGATGTGCTGAATTACGTTTTTTGATTTCTGTATGTTGAACCAACCTTGCATCCCTGGGTTAAAACGCACTTGATCATGGTGCACTATCTTTATAGTATTTTTTATGCATTTTGCTAATATTTTATTAAGAATTTTTGCATCTAGATTCATCAGGAATATTGGTCTAAAATTTTATTTTCTTGACATATCTTCATCTGATTTTGGTATCAGGGTGATACTAGCTTTATAGAATAGAGTATGGAAGAGTTCCCTCTTTTTCTATGTCACGAAATAATTTGAGGATAATTGATGTTAGTGCTTCTTTGAAGGTCTGGTAGAACTTGGCTGAGAATCCATCTGGTCCTGGGCTTTTCTTTCTTAATAGGCTTTTGGTGGTATCTTCAATTTCATTAAAATTGATGTGTCTGAATTTTTTATATCCTCCTGGCTCAATTTGTGTAGGTCATACATCTCTAGAAATTTTTTGATATCTTTAAGATTTTCTATTTTATTATAATATAAATTTTAAAAATAGGTTTTGATTATTGTCTATATTTCAGTAGTGCCCATTGTGATGTTTCCTTTTTCATTGTGAATTTTAATAATTTGACTCTTTTTTTTTCTCTTCATTAGCTTGACTAAGGTTTATCAATTTTATATATATATACTTCAAAGAACCAACTCTTGTCAATTTTTTGTTTCTTTTGTTTTAATTTCATTGGTTTCAGTTCTGATTTTAATTATTTTCTATCTTCTACTGCTTTTGTTGTTGATTTGCTCTTCTTTTTCTAAACTTTTGAGATGTAATGTTAGATTATTTATTTGTTTACTTTCTATTCTTTCAGTAAATGAACTTGAAGTATCCCATAGATTTTGATATGTTGCATCACTATGCTCATATACCTCTAAGAATTTTTTATTTCATCCCTAATTTCTTATACTATTTCTTCATCATTCAGTAGCATATTATTTAGTCTCCAGATGTTTTAGTAGTGTTTATTTTTTTATTTTATTGTTGATTTCTCATTTTATTTTATTATAAATGCAAGATATCTCTGTTTTTTGTATTTGCTAAGAATTGCTTTGTGACCTATGATATGTTTTATTTTAGAGAAGGATTCTTGTGCTGCTGAGAATAACATATATTTAGTCATTGATGGATAAAATATTCTGTATATGTCTATTAAGTCTAAATTATTAATTTTATTTTTAGTACTATAGTTTTTGTTTGGAGGATCTATGCATATGTTAAAGTCACCCAGTATTTTATGTTGTTGTCTGTTTGCTTCTCCAAGTTGAGAAGGGTTAATTTGCTTTACATAGATGCTCCATTGTTTGGAATATAAATATTTATGATTTTTGTGTCTTGTTGATATATAGTTTCCTAAGGCAATATGAAATGTCCTTCTTTGTTCCTTCTGATTAGCTTCTGATATCACTTATATGAGAATAAAAACCACTGCTTATTTAGTAGATCCATCTGAAATATATATATATATATATTTGCCATCCTTTTACCTTTAGTCTGTGGAATTGTTTACCTATGAGGTGAGTCTCTTGGAGACAGCATATTGTTGGGTCTCATTTTTTAATCCAATCTGCAAGTCTTTCTTTTGGTCAATGAATTTAAGACATCTACATTTAATGTTATTATTGATATACATTGTTTTAGTTAATAACAATGTAGTGATGTTTATTTCTTAGTTTTGATAAAGGCATCAGATTACTCCATATGAAAATGTATGTACAAATACATATAAAAATATATCTAATAAATATGAATGATTTATTTATAATTGTACACAATGTAGCATCACACCATATGTGTAGTCATTCATGTTCCTAGGGTAATGATATCCATCCCATTTCACCATCTTTTCTGCTGCAATGTGCCCTCCCCTCCCCTCTCTCCCTTTTGCTCAGTGTTTCTTTATTCCCACTACTAATCCCCCATTATGGATTAACATCCACATATCATAGAGAATATTCGGCCTTTGTTTTTTTGGGGGATTGGCTTATTTCACTTAGCATGATATTCTCCAACTCCATCCATTTTCCTGCAAATGCCATGATTTTATTCTCTTTTATTGCTGACTAATATTCCATTGTGTATATTCACTACAGTTTCTTTATCCATTTATCTATTGAAAGGCATCTAGGTTATTTCCACAGTATAGCAATTGTGAATTGTGCTACTATAAACTTTGTTGTGGCTGTGTCACTGTAGTATGAGTTTTTAAGTCTTTAGGGCATAGAATGAGGAGTGGGAGAGCTGGGTCAAATGGTGGTTCCATTCCAAGTTTTCTAAGGAATCTCCATACTGCTTTCCATAGTGGTTATACCAATTTGCAGTCCCATCAGCAATGTGTGAGTGTGCCTATTCCCCCACATCTTCGCCAACACTTATTGATGTTTGTGTTCTTGATAATTGCATTCTGACTAGAATGAGATAAAATCTTAGAGTAATTTTGATTTGTATTTCTCTAAATACTAGAGATGTTGAACATTTTTTTATATATTTGTTGATCAATTGTATATCTTCTTCTGAGAAGTGTCTGTTCAGCTCCTTGGCCCATTTATTGATTAGATTGTTTTCTTGGTGTTAAGTTTTTTGAGTTCTAGATATATCCTGGAGATAAGTACTCTATCTCATGTGTGTGTGGCAAAAATTTGAACTCAAAATGTAAGCTCTCTATTTACCTCACTGATTGTTTCTTTTGCTGAGAAGAAGCTTTTTAGTTTGAGTCCAATCCATTTATTGATCTTTGATTTTATTTCTTGCACTTTAGGTGACATGTTGAAGATTTGGGACTACTTTTTCTTCTATTAGATGGAGGGTCTCTGGTCTAATTCTTAGGTCCTTGATTCACTTTGAGTTGTTTTTTGCATGGTGAGAGATATGGGTTTTATTTCATTTTGATGCATATGGATTCCCAGTTTTCCCAGCACCATTTGTTGAAGTGACTATCTTTTCTCCAATGTATGTTTTTGGTACCTTTGTCTAGTGTGACATAACTGTATTTATGTGGATTTGTCTCTGTGTCTTCTATTCTGTATCATTGGTCTACATTGGTCTATTTTGGTGCAAATACCATGCTGTTTTTGTTACTATAGCTTTGTAGTACAGTTTAATATCGGGTATTGTGAGGCCTCCTGCTTCACTCTTTTTGCTAAGTATTGCTTTGGCTATTCTGGGTCTCTTATTTTTTTCAAATAAATTTTATGGTTGTTTTTCTAGTCCTATAAGGTTAATGTTGGGATTTTAATTGTAATTTCATTGAATCTGTACAGCAATTTGGGTAATATGGTCATTTTGACAATATTGATTCTGCATATTCAAGAGCATGAGACATCTTTCCATCTTCTTAGGTCTTTTTCAGTTTCTTTCTTTAGTGTTCTGTAGTTTTTTATTTTAGAGGTTTTTCATGTCTCTTGTTAGATTGATTCCCAAGTACTTTATTTTTTTTTAGGCTATTGTGAATGGGGTAGTTTTTCTAATTTTTCTTTCAGAGGATTTATCACTGATGTATAGAAATGCATTTGATTTATGGGTATTGACTTTAAATCTTGCTACTAATAATTCATTTATTAGTTCTAGAAGTTTTCTGGTGGAATTTTTTGGATCCTCTAAGTACAGAATTATGCTGTCAGCAAATAGTGATAGTTTGAGTTTTTCTTTTCCTATTCATATCCCTTTAATTTATTTCATCTGTCTAATTGCTCTTGCTAGAGTTTTATGGACCATATTGAATAGAAGTGGTGAAGAGAGTATCCCTGTTTTGTTCCCATTTTTAGAGAAAATGCTTCCAACTTTTTCTCCGCTTAGGATGATATTGGCTGTGGGTTTAGCATAGATAGATTTTACAATGTTGAAGTATGTTTCTACTATTCCAAGTTTTTCTAGTGTTTTGAATATGAAACAGTGCTATATTTTGTCAGATGCTTTCTAGGCATCAATTGATAAAATCATATGATTCTTATCTTTAAGCCTATTGATGTGGTGAATTACATTAATTGATTTCTGTATGTTGAACCAACCATGCATCCCTGGAATGGTCATGGTGCACTATTTTTTAAATATGTTTTTTATGTGATTTGCCAAATATTTATTGAGAATTTTTGCATCTATTTTCAACAAGGATATTGGTCTGAAGTATTCTTTCTGTGATGTGTCTCTGTCTGGTTTTGGTATCAGGGTGATTCTGTCCTCATATAATGTGTTTGGAAGGGTTCCCTCCTTTTCAATTTTGTGGAATAATTTGAGGAGTATTGGAGTTAGTTCTTCTTTGTAGGTCTTGTAGAACTTGGCTGTGAATCTGTCTGGTCCTGGGCTTTTCTTGGATGGTAGGCTTTTGAAGGAATCTTCTATTTTCTTGCTTGAAATTGATCTGTTTAAGTTGTGTATGTCCTTATGGTTCAGTTTGGGTAGATCATGTGCCTCTAGAAATTTGTTGGTGTCTTCAAGGTTTTCTATATTACTGGAGTATAAAATTTTTTTGAAGTAGTTTCTAATTATCTTTGGTATTTCAATTTTGTTGTGATATTTCCTTTTTATCATGAATTTTAGTAATTTGAATTTTTTCTCTCCTTTTCATTAAAGTGGCTAAGGGTTTGTCAATTTTATTTATTTTTTCAAAGAACCAGCTTTTTGTTTTGTCAGTTTTTTGAATTGCTTCTTTTGTTTCAATTGTATTGATTTCAGCCCTAATTTTAATTATTCCCTTTCTTCTGCTTCTTTTGGGGTTGGTTTGTTCCTCTTTTTCTAGGGCTTTGAGATGTAATGTCAGGTCATTTATTTGTTGACTTTTTCTTCTTTTAATGATTGAGCTTAATGTAATGAATATTTCTCTTAATACTGCCTTCATAGTGTCCCAGAAATATTTATGTTATATTTTTATATGTTTTAAATTTTTATATATTATATGAATGAGCTTAATGTAATAAACTTTTCCTCTTACTACTGCCTTCATAGTGTCCCAGAAATTTTTATATATTATTATGTTGTGGTCTATTTGATTCATGAAGTTGAGAAGGGTTTGTTTTATATACATAGATGCCCCATCGTTAAGGGCATAGATATTTATGATTGTTATGTCTTGTTTAGGTAGAATTCCCTTAAGCATTATTAAATAACCTTCTTTATCCCTTTCCACTAACTTTGGCTTGAATTTTTCTTTACCTGATATAAGGATGGAGACCCCTGCTTGCTTATGCAGTTTGTGTGAGTGATACATTTTTTCCTATCCTTTCTCCTTTAGTCTGTGGATGTCTTTTCTTCTGAGATGAGTCTCTTTTTTTTTTTTTATATTTTATTTTTTTTATTTTTTATTTTTATTTATTTTTCTCAAAAGTTGCATTTTAATACATGTTATCAAACATAACAGAAATAAAACAAATTTTCAGAAGCTGTACACACTATTCATTGAAAATATTTGTTGAGGCAAATAGAAAAAAAAATTATTACAATCATAATTTTTCTAACTTTGCACAAAATTATAAGGGCAGCATATTGTTGGGTCTTTTTTTTTTTTAATCCAATCTGCCAATCTGTCTTTTGTTTTATGAGTTTAAGCCACAGATATTCAGAGTTATTATTGAGATATGGTTTGTATCCCTGGCCATTTTTGTTTATTTTTTGTTTTTAACTTGAATTGGTTTCTCCTTTGACTGGCCTTTCCTTTAGTCCAGTTTCTCCCTTTGCAGATTTTCATTGTTATTTTTTACTTCCTCCTTGTGAAATGTTTTGCCAGGAATGTTGGCAGAACTGTCTAGTGCAGGCTTTCTTGCTGTAAATTCTTTTAGCTTTTGTTTTTCATGAAGATTTTTATTTTGTAATTATTTTATTTTATTTTTTTTATGTGGTGCTGAGGATCGAACCCAGTGCCTCCCGCGTGCTAGGTGAGCACGCTACCACTGCACCACAACCGCAGCCCCTATTTTGTAATTCAATTTGAAGCTTAATATTGCTGATTGTAAGATTCTTGGTTGGCATCCATTTTCTTTCAGAGCTTGGTATATGTTCTTCTAGGATCTCCTGGCTTTGAGGGTCTGGGTTGAAAAATCTGCTAAGATTCACATTGGTCTCCCCCTATATGTAATCTGTTTTCTCTCTTTTACAGTCCTTAAAATTCTATCATTATTCTATATGCTAGGCATTTTCATTACAATGTATCTTGGTGTAGATCTGTTGTAATTCTGTACATTTGGTGTCCTGTAATCTTCTTGTATTTGATTCTACAATTCATTCTTTATATTTGGAAAAATTTCTGATATTATTTCATTGAAGATATTATGCATTCTTTTGGTTTGTATCTCTATGCCTTCCTCTATCCCAATAAATATCAGGTTTGGTCTTTTGAAGTCATTCCATAAGTCTTGGATGCTTATGGTTTCTTAACATTTTCACTGAATGGTCAACTTTATTTTTAAGATTGTATATTTTGTTTTTATTTGAGGTTATGTCTTCCAAGTGATCTAGTATGTTGGTGATGTTTTCTATTGATTTTTTAGTTTATTGTTTATTAATAAATTTACTTAGTTTATTGTTTCCTTCATTTCAAAGATTTCTTTTTTTTTCAGAATCTCTATCTTTGCTACCTATATTTGCTCTCTTGTCTCTTTGTTGGAGTGATCAATTTTTGCCTGTATTTTCTCACCTAGGTCATTCTTTAAATCACAGATCATTTTAATTATGTATATTCTGAACTTTCTGATATTTTCTATACTGCCATGTCAATGGATTCTATTGTTGTATGTTTCTAATGGTGGAGGGGAGTTAGGCTGTAATGTTTATGAAATAGGATGTAAAACTATAGAAGTATTAGATTACAGAACTAGTGAAAGTTTAATAAAAGGAATTTGGCTGATAGTATAGGATAAAAAAAAGAGTGATGTAACCCTGCAAGTCTGCCCCAAGGTGGAAGATGCCCCAAGTAAAGATGTCAGAGGCAGCATTAGAGGTAACCCAAGATGGCAGTGGCAGTGTCCCAATATGGAGGCAAGCACTTTCAGAGGTGGGGCTGGAAGTATGGGCTATATAATGGCATTGGGTGGCCTATTTGATGATGCCACAGTGTGGCCCATGGTGTTGCTATGAGCAGCTACCTCTTGGTCCTGTCTGATGTCTCAAGGTGGAGATTTTTCTGTTGGGAGGGCTATGATGGTGTCTGCTATGCCCCAAAATGGAAGTGATTTGGGTACAATCACAGGTTGGTGAATAGGGAACACCTGCACAGGGCTTCTCTCTGGGTAGGCAGGCTGTGTGGTGTGGGTTGGGTCTCTCCAGGGTGGTGTGTATAAATTTTATTCCTTGACATTTTGATTTATTGCTGGCATTTAATTCAAATTGGTTTCTGCTTTGGCTGATTATTCTTCTAGTGTAGTTTCTCCCTTTTCTGGTTTTCATTTTTATTTTTTATTTCTTCTTTATGAAATATTTTGAGTACATTTTGTAGATCAAGTTTTCTATTTGTAAATTCTTTTAAATTTGTTTATAGTGGAAGGTTTTTATTTCATCACAATTCTGAAGCTTAATTTTTCTAACTATAGTATGCTTGGCTGGCATCTTTTTTTCTTCTTCAAAACTTGGTATATATTATTGTAAGACCTTCTCAGTCTGATGGTCTGAATTGAGAAATTAGCTGAGATTTGTATAGGTTTTCCTCTTAATGTGACTTCCTGTTTTTCTCTAGCAGCCTTTAAAATTCTATATTCTGTATGTTAGGTATTTTCATAATAATATGACTTGGTGTGGGTTTGTTGTAATTTTGTTTACTTGGTGTCCTGTAGACCTCCTGTATCTGATTTTTCATTTCTTCCTTTAGGTTTGTAAAATTTTCTAATATTATTTTATTGAAAAAATTATGTCTTACTTTGGTTATAATCTTCATTTATCCTAGTAAATCTTAAAGTTAGTCTTTTCAGGTTATCCCTTGTTTCTTGGATGTTCTGTTAATGATCTCTTAATGTCTTTTCTCCAAGATCAACTTTATTTTCAAGATTATATATTTTGCCTTCATTGCCTAAAACTCTCTTTCAAGTGATCTACTGTGCGTTGGTGATATTTTCCATTGAATTTTTAATTTGGTTTACTGTTTCCTTCATTTAGAGGATTTCTGCTTAAATTTTTTTCAGAATTTCTGTGTCTTTATCCAAGAGATATTTCACATCCTGTATTTTCTCTATGATATCACTCCTTACATCTTCCTTTACCTTGCAGGTTAGTTTTACTATGTGCATTCTAAACTCCTTCTTGGACATTCTTCCACTCTAGTGACAATAGATTCTGTTATTAAAATATGTTTGTTTGGGTAATTTGTTCCCTTGCTTTTTTATGTTGTTTGTGTGTCTATCCTTCTATAAGTATGAATCTGAAGTAGTAGAGTTTCTATCCTGTAGAATTATAATATCCCTAAAGGTTTCTAGTACCTCACTGTTTAGAGGTAGGCAAATAATAACAACAACCAGTGCAAAGTATAGCATTAAACCAAATAGCTATGACATCTACAATGTTGACACAATAAACAGAAAATGATATGGTAGGTCATTGCCTGCCATAAAAACAGTAATTTTGCAAAAGAGTATACAATTTTGAATGGTGGATAAGGAGAAACCAGGAGTGATGTAGGCTATTTTAATTATAATAGAGGAGGAGAGACGATAGAAGTAAAAAAAATTAAAGGATGTGTTAGAGAGAGAAAAATAGAGATTGGCTATTAGCAGAAGAAAAGAAAGAGATTCAAAGACATAGATAAGTGAGAGAAAAAATATATAAAGTAAACATTTTTAAATTAAAAAAATAAAAGAACATGAGACAAAACTGAAATATACTTATCAAACTTCCTAGTCCTCAAAAAACTGATCAATGAAAAACAACTGGTTTAAAAAATGCTAGAAGTGAGAAAGGGGGAATAAACCAAATATGAATATGTATAAATGTCCATGAAACATTAAGGTCAAAATTAAACAGAGAAAAGAAAAAAGGAAAAAAATTCTCAAAAAGTTAAACAATTGTTTTTGTTGGAATTCAAAAAATTATTAGCTTCCCTTCTTAGCAGTTACATAGTTTTGGCTAGAGCATAATTCTCGCTCCAATCTCAGGATGAGGTTGCAATGGTGAGAGAAATAATCACATACATGGAACTCCTGCAGGGGACATTTAAGCTTTTGTAGAGTCTAGGCTCTCCCCTGGATGCAGACTGGTCTGAAGATTTTAAATCAGTGCACCTCCAGGGCCCAGAAGTTGCAGTCCATGCTGGAAGACTGTACCCCAAAGATCTCCCTTGGGTTCCACTCATGTGGAGTGGAGGAGCCAATTCTTAGTCTACTACATCACCTATGGATTCCAAGATTACTGGTCTTGGGTTTAGTCTCCAAATTCAATTTCTCTAGCCCTCACCCTTTCAAATTCCTGGTCAGGCTTGTCTCTCACAGCTGGTTCTGCAAGCATACATGAGGGAGGGGAAAGGGAAGAAGGGGAGAGCCAGGTGTTTTCCCACAACCAGTAGTCCCCTATGTAAACCTCTCTCCATGTTTCATTTTCTGCAGGTCAATAAGACACACTCTGTGTCATTCTGTGTGGGTTTGCCTGTCCTGTATTTTGGGCCAGATTTAAGTTTTCCAGGAATCAGCTCCCTCAGCTGCCAGCTCTCATGCAACAGTTGCAAAATGTTTCCTTCTTCTATCCTCTGCATGCCTCCAGGAGAGATGTCATTTCTTTCCTACATAAGGCAATTGTGTAACACACTTTTCAATTTAGTTAAGCAATGTGTTTTATCTCTAAACTCTCCATACTCAGATATGCCTCATGCCTCCTAAAAATGGGGGTTCCTTTAATTCCCTTATCTATCCACTGTGCTCACAGAAGGACTGCTCTGGCTGACACGTTTGGTCTTTGTAGCAGCTGTGGCAGTGGAGATTTCTTCATTATTTTATTATATCCATCTTCCTGATTCCCCAATCTGTTTTGAGTGTCCAGTATTAAACTCCAGTAAAGTGCTCCCTTTTTGTTGTTTTGCTGTTGTTCTTGTTCACCTAACTTTCTGAGAAGCTGCCTGTCTGCTTTCTTGTTTTCACACCCTGAGCAGCCAGAAAAGTGACCTGCTCTATTCTTCCAGCTTGAAATCCCCTTCCATTTGCCATTTTTAAATTAGAAATTGAAGAAGAATATCTATAGTCCAGTAGTTTAAATTTTGATTTATACATTTCTAAAACACAAAACTTCAACTAAAAAATTCAAATATCCACTTGACCTTATGTGGAATGGTTTAAACACCTTGAGTTCATATAAATTTTCACTCTGCCCAATTAAAGGTCCAAACATACTACAAAATACTTGAATATTCAAAAGTAAGTAAATACACATTAGTATCTCATTTACTATCTCCAACAATCTGATTGTGTCTCTGAATTTACCCATCTATATGAAAATGTAATTATTTACAATACATTGTTGGCCATGGTCTCTAAAATCAATCTGCAATTAATTAATGGTGCTGTAAATTATGTTTTTTTTTTATTTTCTTTATTCCATTGGAAAGAGTGACAAAATAAATTGTTATGATAACTTTATTTCAAGAAATAATTTTGTTGGTACTGGGGATTAAACTCAAGGATGTTCAACCACTGAGCCACATCCCCAGTCCTATTTTTGGTTTTATTTAGAAACAAGATCTCATTGAATTGCTTATTGCCTCGCCATTGCTGAATTTGGCTTTGAACTAGCGATTATCCTGTCTCAGCCTCCCAGAGTGCTGGGATTACAGGCGTGCACCATCATGCCTGGCTCTCAAGAAGTAATTTTTAAGTATCGTTTGAGCACCAGTAAATTAATTTTTAAAATTTATAATGCCTCAACTCATTGGCAGTTGTGTTAAAATTCAGCATGTAATGTTATCAAACATCTTAAGCGTTATGGTTTTGTTTTCTCCGTTATTAATGACACCATTACTACTTGTCATCTTTTCTTAAATGTATGGAATTACAAGTAAGTAGTAATATTTATAGTAATCTTATTCAGCTGTTTATTTTATCTTGTTCTAGAAACTAATTTACTTCATGTTTAATTAAACTGTAACTTACAAAAGTTTTAAATACTTTAAGCAAGTATTAACCCCAGAAATTATATTGTGGTTAATTTGATTGCTTAGAAAGATTAATTTAAAATGATTTTTTATAATGTATTTTTTCTGTCCATAATCCTTATCAATAATACTTTATATAATTCAATGTAAATTATATGTATATAATTACATGCATATAAATATTATACGTATATACATATTATTACATGCTGTATATGTATTTCATTACTAAATATTGCATATTAAGTAGTAATAAAAGATCTTCGAGAGCAACTGCAATAGCAAAAATTTGTAGTTAAATTAAAATTAAAACTTGGTTAAATTAAATTTGAAGTAATTATTTACATTAATATTCAATCAGGGTTTTATTTGAACATTAGAATTGATAGTACCACAGTTCTTTGTTTAGAACGATATATAAAATATAATCTCTATTCTTCACTGTGATTAAATAATCATCTGTGATTTACTGGTTGGATCCAAGTTTTCCACTGTCCACAAAATTCTACTTCCCCTTCTGTGACTCACAGCATAACTACATGCCCCAGCCTCTGCTGTGATTAGCATGGCTTTGCAACAATATATCTGTAACAAAATGTGAATGGAAGTGATGTTTCTTTTCCATGGCAGAGTCTATAAGATATTTGCCATGCCTCCTATTTTCTTATATTTTCTCTCTACTGGGGTATTGCAATGACTACAGTGACTTCAGATGCAGAAGATTAAAATGGCAATGCACTTAGCCATTTTCATCCTAGTCCCTGAAAAGACTATGGTATAGAATAAACTCTGATTTTAAAAAACATAACTCCAACCATTAACTAACAAGGAACTAAATCCTAATGTTCAGATGCTACCTAATTTTGAAAACCTGTAACATGCATCTTATCTTAATGAGCTAGTTCTGCAATATAAGAAAAATAATTTTACATACATACTTCAGTTATATAATCTAGATTTATTGATTTTGTTGAATGGATTAACAAAATACTAATTTATAGTTTCTAAGATTATAATTTCCTTTTAACAACTTACTTTCTCTCCGTTAGAACATACAGTTCAGGGCCTTCATACAATTTCTGGAATATTCCAAAAATGAATGACTGTTTTTTGTTTGTTTTTATTTGTGAGAGGAGATTGCTTTGTTTTGTTGCCTTTAGCTTATAATTTTGTCATTCCATTCAAGAATCTTTTACTAAACCACAACCACATGAACATCTTTATAGAATTCTAATCATATCCCTATTCTTGAAAAGTTCAATGAGAAACTCCAAATCTTTGAACATTATTCATTGATATTTTTTAAAATTCAAATTAAAAACTTTCAATTTTTTTGTTTTATTGGTCTATTATGTTTATACATACTAGGGAAATCACTTGTTACATATTTGTACATTCACACAACATAATTTTATCAATTTCATTGCCCAGTACCTTCCTTTTTCCTCCACTTACCCCTCCCTCTCATCTCCTTCATCCTCTCCATTGGTCTTCTTTCTATTTTAGTGAAGTTCCTTTTGAAACTTACCTCTAACTTCCACATATGAGAGAAAACATTGACCTTCTACTTTCTGCGTCTGGCATATTTCACCAGGCTTGGTGCTTTCCATTTTGCTACAAATGACACAAATTCACTCTTGTGCATTACATCCCATCCAAATGTACTATTATCCTTGTGTCAACCATCCCATACAGTTTCTGGAATCTCTGTGTTTAATCAATTGATTTCTTGATAGTCTTCAACTTTATCAGCTTTATCACATTTTTTAATTGTATTCATTTTATCTTAAGATTTTCTATTGATAGAAACTATCTTTCCATAGAACTTTCAGATTATTTTAATTATTCCCATACTACTTTATTAATTGTGGCTTAGCTTTTAGCCCTTTATGAAAATTTAAGCAAGTGCCCTACCAAGTATAATTATATATTTTCAAAGGACATTCCTATTCCCTAAATTTTATGACTATGCCTTAGATATAGTAAATACATGGTGAATGTATTCAGTATTTCACAAATAGATAATAAATATTGTTAGTTAATATTATTAATTAATATATAATTAACTTATAATACCTCATGATTACAAGTAACAAATATTTTATATTGAATTAATATTAGTACTTTTGTTGATCAATGTGATGTTGGTTTATGTTACCAAAAATTCTATCATTTTTAAGTTAAAGAATTAGTAATTTTTAAGTTTTTTTTTTCAAATTTATAAATACATAATCAATTTTAGATAAAATTAGTGATACCTGGAATCAAATTTATCTGAATTATAGATAACTTAGCAAAGTATATAATTATGTGTATACTAAAATGATAAAATATCAATAGCAGACTATAAAAATACTAGATATTTATTTTAAGTTGTGTGGATTAATTATGATATAGGGTTAATATTCTTCAAAATACATTGAGTGGCCTTGATACAAAAATCACTGTCATTCTAATCTCTGTAGTCACTAATTTTGTTATCAATTGTTTTCTGCTGAGTTTAATTATCTATAAAGAGTAGATATATTGAAATCAGAGTGGGTAATTTATAGATCTTTCATTATTTCTCTCATAATATATTAATTGCAACTTTTTAGAACATTTTGAACTTAGTAATTAGTACATATAATTGCAATGCTTTCTCATAATATTCAAATATTTTCAAAATGCTACCTCTTTCTAGATGTTAAATTACTTAAAGCTGTCCTCAGTACAATGTAATTGTTTGATTTGTTACTACGATCAATGTGATTTTAAATTCTACTCAAGCAATTAAAAATTGTCAAAGATACTTAAATTCTAAAAATAATATGAATACAGTAATTCTTTTTTGGAAACTATTCTAAAATCTTAGTGATATAATCACTCCAATTACTAGCTTCCATGTTTTTTCCATTAGATTGAATGGGACATATTGTTAACATTCTCAGATGAGATAGTAAAATTATTCAATAATAGATCTAAAATTATTTGAAAATTTGTCTGTATAATAGAAGTTTATAGAATATATTCACTGCAAAATAATTCTTTGGCCTATGATAATTTTGGTCATTCAAAGATAATCACTTATTTTTGTTCAATAAGAGGGATGGCTATAAAGTAGTAAAGTTTATCTCACCAAACCCTCAAAGTAATAGGATATATTTTTAACTGAAAATGGGCAGCTGGAGCCCCTGAGGAGTGAAAGGACAGATGGCATGACAACACTTGACATCCTGTGTGTAATTGGTTTTGAATGCTTGACAGATTTTTATAATGGTACGGAAGCACTCAGACTGGCAGGTAACTGTTGGGAATAGATTGAGTGGATGTGAGGTCATTTTAACATAACTCTTATATAAGAATTCTTTAGATATATTGCACACTAAAATTGCATTCTCTTTTAAGTTCAAGTACCTACCCACTAGGATACCCTTTTCCTTCAATTGTAAGAGCCAAACAGAATTATAGACATAGTTCAGTAGTAGAGTATTTACCTAGCATGCATGAGGGCCCAGGTTCAATTCCTATCACTGAGGAAAAAGAAAAAAAGGATGGTTTAACCAAAAATTATTCTTCAAGTAATTGCATTATTATAATTGTACATTTAATGTGTAGGCCAGTTTTAGCTAGAGAAAGAAAATGAACACTTTTTTGGTGTCCAGATTCTATTTATTAACCATACATCACTTGGATATTATAGTTTAAATCAGTTCAAGAATCAGTTCGATTGTTTAAATATTAAAATGAAAATAAGACAAATGAACTTGTTTATTAGTATAATCATCATTTAAATCATAACCTAAGTTGTAGTTTAGAAGGAAGAAATATATATAGAATCAATAGGACAAAATTCAAGCTTTAACTCCATTTTTCATATGGGAAATTCAAATGTCTCTTCTTTCAACTCTAATGTCAGTATGAGAGTACTACATCCATCCTAGTGTTGGAAAAAAAAATAAGTCATTACACACAATTATTATTTAAATATTGCTTGTTATTTAAGCTTTCTCATCTTAGTTATTCATTAAAATTTTCAGTTATTTGTAACATCAATTTGTTATGTAGTCTGAAATTTTGCTGTTATTTTGTTTTGATTTTTGAGGGGAAATAATGCTTATATACGTAAAATTATTAACTTTTGTGAGATAATCCATTTCCTTCAAGTTTCCCTATCTGGACACATCAGTGATTTGTGCTTTTACCTTCCATCATTGTCATATCACAATGGATGGTAAATTGTACTATTGGCAACATTTTAGAAAAAAAAGACACTAAATTTAAAGATGCAGCTGGGCGTGGTGGCACAAGCCTGTAATCCCAGCACTTTGGGAGGCTGAGACAGGAGGATTGCAAGTTCAAAGTCAGCCTCAGCAATGGCAAGGTGCTAAGCAACTCAATGAGACCCTGTCTCTACATAAAACACAAAATAGGGATGGGGATGTGGCTCAGTGGTCAAGTGCCCCTGAGTTCAATCTCCAGTACCAAAATAATAATAATAATAATAATTCAAAGATGCCTAGTAACAATAAAATGTAACTCTAGCCTTAGAACTAACATATTGATAGGATAAAAGAAGAAAAACAATAACTATAAGCAAAAAAACAGTGATTGAAAAAGTAGAAATCTAATATTCTATGTTTTAAAAGAAATGATGATTAATCTTTATCAAAATTGATCACTGTTTATTACAAAATAAGATACTGGAGATGAGACCTGCATGGATGGTATAGACAGATATGGGAAAAGAAAATGACAGAAGTATATTCACAGGACAGCAAAAGTTGTCTAGGAAAAAAATATACACATACATCACTAAGGTATACAAAGAGGAGTAACTAGAAGGTTGGCTAATATATATCTTTAAGTGTCCTTTGCATTAACTTATCTTTCTTTTAATTTGCTCTAATATTTATATTGAGTCCTAATTAATTCACATTTGATTATTATAAAAACCTAATTAGTCCCCGTTGTTCTTAGACACTATTTACTTAAATGTCTTTAAAAGCAAACCTAGGATACATCTTTCAAAATTATAACATTAATATATTTTATAACACCAATAAAAGAGTACTTATTTCTTATTTCCATAAAGTTCACCAAAGTTGAATTGAATTATATTCCCCAGATTATTACTTATTTACCTCATATAAGAAGTCAATACTCCTCAAAAACTATTCTCACCATTCACAGAACACTCCATTAATCCATTCTTTAATAGTCTCCACATTCTCCATATTCCCTATACATATGCTTGGAATTGAAATCTTTTCTGAAATGTATATCAGTTTTCATCTCTTGAATTAAAACCTCCTTATCAACCCAATTGCCATTGATATTAACTCTAATTTATGTAATTTTCTTTGACAATATTTATTGAATGACTATTACATGCCAAGATTTGTAATAAGCATTGATTATTTAATTTTGTTTCCAGTCCTCAAAGTGCTCCTTCTTATTCATGAAAGGAAAATTAACATTGAAGATATTTCTGCCCTTCTCTTCTAAGGTTTCAGTTTGTACTGTCCCCTTCATGCATTTAGATTTTTCTTTCATATGAACTCTCTACAGTTTGGTGAAAATTAATATATAAACATAATATAATGTCTTTCAACTTTTGGAAAGAAAAAAATAAACCTGTACCATTCTTCCCCTACTGCTCCATACATTTTTGTTTTTATAAATTTTATTTTAGCTGAGCACAGTGCTGCATGCCTATAATTGCAGCACCTTGGGAGACTGAGGCAGTAGGACCACAAGTTCAAAGTCAGCCTCAGCAAGTTGTCAAAGCCCTAAGCAATTTAGTGAAACCCTGTCTCAAAATTAAAAATATGCTGGGGATGTTACTCAGTGGTTATCACCCCTGGCTTCAATCCCCAGTACCAAAAATAATAATGATAAAAGATTTGATTATAAAATGATATATCTACTTGTTTAAACTTATTTTCTTCTAAGAATATTACAAGCTTTTTTTTTTCCCCAAGTGCTCCTGCCAACTAGTATTGTCAAGAATGGCAATGATCTACAAATTCCAACGTAGAATTGTGAACTTTCTTCTTTAGTCTACTTGCTTTCTACTATGATTCAGGTATGAAGTATCCCCTTAAAAGTTCATGTGTTAGGAAATGCACAAATGTTTTGAGGTATAACAATTATATTATGAAAATGGTAACCCAATAAGTGGATTTTTCTATTTGAAAGGTTAATAATTCAAATAGACAGATTCAGTGATAGCTGTAGGTAGGTGGGGTATGGTTTACTAGATGCATGAGTCTATGGAATATATTTTGTCTCTCAATCTTCTTTCTCTCTTTTTCTCTCTGATTTCTGGCTGCCAGGAACTAAGCAGTTTTCTTTTACTATGCCATTCTGTTCTTCCTCACCTGAGGCACAGAACAATGGACACTGCTGATGATATATTGAGACCTCAAAACCTTTGGTCCAAAGTAAAAATTTTTCCTCAAAGTTGTTCTTGTCAGAAAATTTGGTCACAGTGATCAAAACATGACTAACACAGGAATTGGTACCAAGAGATGGAGTATTGTTCTGAATAACCTGACATGATTCAGAGGTTTGAGAAAGGATTTGGAGAAGATGCAGGCTGGAAAAGTCTCATAATGTTGTAAGTAGAGTTTAAAGGTCAATTCTAGTGGAACTCAGAAGACCAGAATGACTATAGAAATGTGGATAATAAATACTGTGCTTTTGAAGTTTTGAGATAAAAATATAGAACTCAATTGGGAATTGGTCTAGAAACTATTCATGTTACATACTGGCAAAAAGAAAAAAAGAAAAAAAAAAACTTGTTCATATTTTGCCTGTGTCCTGAGATTTTGTTTCAGGTAGAATTTTAAAATGATGGACAAAATAACCTGGTAGAGGAAATTTCAAGGCAGTACAGCAGTCAAGTGTTGTCATGGGTATTACTGGAAACTTTTCACCAGATTTACTGCAATAGTTAGGAGGAGAAAAAAAGAGAAAAAAATTTAAAAACTTAAAGTTTCTCCAGAGAATTGGGGCCAAAGTGTGGTTATTAAAGAGATGATTTCTATTAAAGAGAAGCTAAATACTTTGCACAGAGATAATGTCTTGATAGCATTTTAGGAATCATTTTAAGAAATGTACCCATCACAGATTAAAGCATTTAAAACTGAATAATTATTTAAGGAACATGTTGTATCTTGCTCATAAAGGGACACCTAGAAAGCCATTTCTCCAGAATTTGTCTCAGTGCATTTTTAGCCACACAGGCATTCAGAGGCAATGTTAGTGATGGTACAAGGCCTGGCTATTACTCAAGAAAGGGGAAGACTTTGGTATCATCCATGTGGTGCTGGTTCTGAAGGAATGAAGGATGCTGAGGTTAGGCAATCAGAGAGACTTCTGCTAAGATTTCAAAGGAAGGCCTAGGAGGCCACACAATATGTATCAGAATTTGAATTCATGATGGCAGTCCCTGAGAAGGAAATTCATGAACTAGTGAGAATGAAGCCAAAGATGGAATAAAAATTATCAGAATTAAGAGATAGCAGGTATGTGGAATGTTGTCATGTGCCAAGGAAAACTTCTGCCTACACAGAAGAAGTCATGTAGGCAGCAGCCAGCAGATAAGAGGAGAAGGTCTTCATAAGCTCTTTGAAGATACATCTCATGGCCATATGACTCAGATGGTAAAACATGACACTATAGGCTTTGTTTGCTCAATTGGGTTTTGGCCTTATTTTGATCCCATTCCTTCTTTCTTTTTTTTTTTTTCCTTTAGTTGGGGGGACTAGAGATTGAACTCAGGGACATCACCAGTGAGCCATATCTGCAGCCCTATTTTGTACTTTATTTAGAAACAGGATCTCACTGAGTTGCTTAGTCCCTCTCTTTTGTGGAGGATAGTTTTGAACTTGCCATCCTCTTGCCTTAGCCTCCTGAGCCACTGTGATTACAGGCATACACCA
>PVHX01024217.1:0-15560 GCA_004024805.1 Geosciurus inauris
TCGTCTGCAAATAATGATAGTTTGAGTTCTTCTTTCCCTATTTGTATCCCTTTAATTTCCTTCATCTGTCTGATTGCTCTGGCAAGAGTTTCAAGGACTATATTGAATAGGAGTGGTGAGAGAGGGCATCCCTGTCTTGTTCCAGTTTTTAGAGGGAATGCTTCCAATTTTTCTCCATTTAGGATGATATTGGCCTTGGGCTTAGAATAAATTTCAGCCTCAGTTTCTTACTCTGTAAAATGGGAACTTCCTGGAGGAGGTGGGTTTGACTTGAGCTTGAGGGCAGGGCAGGCTTCTGTGGGACTGATGGAGGTGGGTTTTGGTCCTGGGTTCAATCCCTAGTACCAAAAGAAGAGAAAGAGAGGAAGAGAATAGAGAAAAGCAGTGAAGAGTGGTTAATGAGCATAGTGGGCTCCCTGAGCAAGCACTGAGCAATGATGAGAAAACCCCACGCCACTGAATTTCACCAAGGCTAGGCATTTACCTGCCCACTTCTGTCCCTTATTAATTAGGTGAGAGTTGCCCCTGGACCTGAAATCTCTCAGCTGCTCTGTGGGCCCAGTAAAGCTCCTGCAGGTTCAGTCCTGGAGGAACCTGCAGGGGAGATGCAGAAGGGCTGCTTGGGGTGGACCAACCAGGGGCTCCCCATTACAGCTGCAGAGGGACTGAGCAGTGGCCCTAGAGGACAGAGGTGTGTTCTTCAGCTTTTGATCCCTCAGGTGCTCTAGTGTAGTATTTTGCATGCGCTTGGCGCACTATAATTATTTGTGAAACAAACGTGGTTTAGCTTAAGAGCTGGGAAAACTTGGACTTTCCCCACCGCTCAGTTCTTAATTCCTTGTGTGATGCTAGGAAAGCACATGACCACTCTGAGCCTCATCTTCTGCAAAATTGGGACCTTTCCACCTTCTCTATAGATGCCACAATCCTATGGGGGATGGGTTGGGATGGTCTGGTGTGTGGGGGGTCCTCAAAACAGTTAAGAGGTGGTTGTGATGGTGATGGGGGAGGGTTTCCCCTTTCCGGGCCTGATCCAAATAAGTGGTGTAAGTGTCATGTTACTTGCATACACACCTGATCCTACTGGGGTGCTTCATGTCCCTTCCGATCCATTGACAACCTCAAAGGTAAAGGACCAAGAAAGAAAAGTCCGAGGGACCAAGGTTTGTTGACTCCCTCAGTGCAAAAGACTCGATTTTCCCTGTCTGCTAGGGCTGCTCTGTGGTTCCTTATTTCTCTCTTTTCTTTTTCTGGTGGTGTTGGGGATCAAACCCAGGGCCTTGTGCATGCTGGGCAAGCACTCCATCACTCAGCTGTACCCCAGCACAGGCTCCTTATTTCCAGATTAGTAGTGGGTTTTGCCAATGGCTAATGAGTGTAGAAACCATTCAGTACAGAAATTCTTAACTTGGAGGTTGTAGAGTTCCTAGAGACACCATGGGTAAGCTTTAGGAGTTCCTAAATCCCTTGAAAACGTGTACAATTGAGTGTGTGAGTATGCGTGTACATGAACTGCTCTAAATTGGTGACCTGGGACTTCTAGCAAAATCTCAAAGGAGTCTGTGAGCCAAAAAAAGTAGATTTGATCTCGCCAGAATCTCTTCTCTCAAAAAGGGGGATACTGAAGTCCAGAGAGAAGTAACCTGCTGGTCACAATTAGATTCCAAATCCTGTGTGGCTGTGTGGGTCAGTTAGGCTGCACAACCAGAAAAGCAGCCTGGCTTCTTCCTGGAGGCTGTATTCACAATATATACCACAGTGTCTTCTTGCTCCTGGGGAAACATTTCAAAAGCACCATAAAGTCACTATACCCTGGGAATAAGGTGGGTGCTGAGTCCATTTCCATGGAAAACAAAACAAGAAAAAACAAAATAAAACAGACCAAATCTGGGAATCAGAAAAGAACTCTTTGAGAGTGTTAGGACAGGGACCTTAAAACCTGAGTTAAGCCAGGGTTTGATGGTACACATATGTAATCCCAGCTCCTCTGGATTATAGTTCTGGGTCAACTTGGGCAATTTCACAAGATCTTGTCTCAATATAAAATAAAAAGGGATGGAGATGTAGCTTAATGTTATAGCACTAACCTATCATGTGTGAGGTCCTGAGTTTAATCCCCAGTGCAGGGGAAAAAATAAAAAAAAACAAAAAAAAAAAACCCAAAACTGAGTTAAGCTTGGGCACTTTGGTGGGCCTTAGTTTTCAGATGTGGAAATGAAAATGAAAATCATGTTTACAGCCAAGTTGTGGTGAAGATTACAGAAGACCTAGTGAGTGGACATGGCTTATAAAAAGGAGAAACTCATGTAAATGCTAGAAATGATCATTACATCATAGGCCTGGTGAATATTTATTCTGCTGCTGAGAGCAAATTGTATACTACCTGGATGCCAATTACCCCATTTTGGACATGTGTCATTTTCTTTCAAGTCCTGGAAGCCCGATGTTGGAGCATGAGCCCTGGTTTTCGAGTCAAACCAGAACCTGCACCTTTGATAGACCACCTGGGCATGTGTATGACCTTGAGCAAACTATTCTCACCTCTGTGTCTCAGACTGTCCATCTGCAAAATGGGACACATGCCTGCCTCATTAGGGCATTTTGAGGATTTGATGAGTTAGTACAGATCAGAATACCTATAACAGTGACCAGCAGATAATTGCTTAATAAGCATTAGCTATTTTGTTTCTGTTCAACAGTTTGTAACTTTGGATGGTTTGTTGACTGTACAGTCTGTCTCCCCACATCACTATCTTCTCCACTAAAATGCAAGTACTTGGGCACAAGTACATGCCTGCCATGTTTACAGCTGTATTCCCCAAGCCCGATATGCAGTGTGCATTCATTCACATGAATGAATGGAAGTGCAAAAGCATGTGTTTTTTTTTTTCCTTTGAGACTGAGAAGGAACTCTGACAAAGTGAGACAGCTCATCAGTCTGCATCAGCCTCAAGGGGGACCAGGAGCTGTGCCAAGAACCCTATTAGGGGTCAAGAGAGTTGGCCTCTGGTCCTAACTCTGCCACTTAACTGTGGAGCCACCTCGGGCAAGTCGCGGCTCTCCCAGGCCCTCTGTGTGCTTCCTGCAGAGCGTGAGAGCCCTGAGATTGTAGGACTTCCCTCTTAGAGGCTGGCCTCCAAGGAGCTCCGGCCAGCTAGGGAGTGTGGGATTTCGGGATAATTCAGCCACTTAATTAATGAAGAGGAAGGAGAAGTGAAAGAGGATAAAGGCAGGGAAGGGGAGCAATCCCGGAAGAAAAGTCGATATTCGGCTGCGGCGCTGGGCAGCGGCGGGTGAGGGGAACGCCCCGCTGGGCCAAAGCCCGGAGCGGCAGTGCGCGCCCCCGGAGCGTGTCTCCGCCGCGGCGTGTGCGCCTGAGCCTCCGCCAGCCCCTCCCTTCCTTGAGCGCCTCGCCAGTTCCCGCCGCCACTGACTTTCTGACTTCTTAACTTGTCAGCAAATCCCAGAGTTAAAAATGCACACGCACCCCGGCCAGCCGCCAGCAGGGCCGTCTGGCCGCGGCTCCAGATGTGGGGCCACCGCGCGGGCCGCCCGCCCCGCCGCGCAGACTAAACAATCGGCCTTGGCCGTGAGCGCGGCGCAATTCCAGATGCCGCGTCCCTCGCGCGGCGCGCTAATTGGGCCGCGGGCGCGAGGCTCTGTCAGCGCCGGGAAGGCCCTGCCCGGGGCGGCCTTGGCCCGGCGCCCGCCCCCTGGGCTACCTAGGGCGGGGGCGGAGTGGGGAGACTGGGTGGAATGGGGGGAGGACGACGGAGGGAGGAAAAGAGAGAGAGAGGGAGGGAGGGAGAGTCAGAGAGACAAGAGACTCAGACTGAGATCAGAGACGGAAAGACACATGAACAGGCCAACAGGAAGGGACAGAGACATTCTCAAAAAGAGATACAGAGACAAAGAACCAAAACACTGAGCTGTGATCAGATTTCAGAAAGAGCCAGAACAGAGGAAGAGAGACACACAAAGCTGAAGAGTCAGAGAAACAGGCAGGGCGGACACATCCGAGAGCAGAGTGGAGGGACCCCAAAGACAAGGAGAAGGAAACGCACGTGGACGCGACCTGGGCAACTCGGGTCGCTGCCGCGTTACGGGTGTCCTCCACCCTTTATCATTTTTTATAATTCTTCCTATATCCGGGCAAAGCCGGGGACTGAGCCTGCCCACGGTGACCTAGGCCTAGCCTGGCTCGGCGACTGCACGGAGGAGGCGCCCTCGTCCCCAAGGGAACGTGAAGCTTGGAGATTTCGCCCCCAAGCCTGGGCTTGGACACAGGGTTCGCCTTGGACACCGGGCTCTTTGGGATTTGCCTAGAGGGAGGCCCCCACATGACTCCTGCGGGGCCCCTATCTTCCCAGGCAGCCATCCTGGCGACGACGCCCTCCTTTCCCAAGCACCCTGGGGCCTCCTCAGTCCCGAGACGGGATGACAGGTTAGCTAAAGCCCAGGGCAGGGAAGCCCACCGGGGACCACCCGGGGGAGCCCCCCGGCCTTGTGTTCCACCCCCGCCGGGAGGCCCAGGCTGCCCCGGGGGTGAGCGCGGAGGGCAGTGCAGCGGCTGGGCAGCTCTTGGCGGCCCCTCTCTGACAATCTTTCCTTTGTTTGTTTTCTTAAATCTGGGAGGCCCGAATTCCTGCCGGATTCCGTAGGTTTCACTCAGGAAGGAGGCGCCCCCACCGCCAACACCCCCCCTCACGTCGGGCCGGGCTGCGGGGGGAATGGCAGGTTCTTCCCGGAGGCCAGCGGCGCGCAGCCCCGCAGCCTGGGCAGGGCGAGCGGGCGCGCGGCGCGGTGGAGAGCTCCCTGCCCCAGTGCGCCACCACGCAGCCCTGCGGGACAGCCGCGGGCAGCCTCCGCAGAGCAAATTCTTAAAAGAAAAGAAAAGAAAAAAAACCAAACCGGGAAGGCCTTAAAAGACACAAAGAGCAGCCCTACCCCCTACCCCAGCCTCATTCCACGCCCCTCCACCCCGCACAATTTCTCTCTCTTCTCTTTTATTTTGGTCTCTAAACTTGAGCCTCATTAATTTCCAAAAAAAATTTCCCCCAATAAAAGGCAAACATGGAAAGAAAAACAAACTATTAGAAAATAGAGGAGGGAGGAAATGTTATTTAAAAGGTTAGCAGACCGCATCATTTTCCAATGATATTATATACTCCCAGCAGTATCCAAAATATATATGGGCCCTGGGCCAAGAATGTAAAAAAACTTTTTTTTTGAAAAAAACCCTCACTTAGACACAACATCTGGACCGGAGAGCGAACAAACCCTCCATTTATCACACTTAATCCTCCAATGAAGCAATCGACAGTTGACTTCTGTTTTGCTAATTTAGCTGCTTTCAAGCGCCGGCCCAGTCCAGACCGGGAATTAAGTGTCACTTGTGGAGGGCCTGCCCTGCCCCCGCCGGTCTTCGCTCCCTCCCGCGCCCAGGCCCTGGGATAGGAAAAAAAAAAAGACCTTTAAATAAAGAAAGAAACTTTTTACGAATTCCCTTTACCTCCGCCCACTCGGGTCAATGAAAATCTCCCCTCTGCCCTTGCTCTGTCCCCTCGCTCAGCACCCTGACACCCACTTCCTTGGCGGCCACGCCTCCACCCGCCAGCTGCCTACCCCGCCAGACTCCCTGGAGCAATGGCATTGCCGCCGGCACCAACGCCAGCAGCTCTCGGCGGTCACCCTGGTGGACAAGGAGCTGCCAGCCACCTACCTGGCACTGTCTGGCGGCCTGGCAGCTTGACCCTTAAGGCAGCCGTTAGAGGGCAGGGGAGGGTCTTGGTGCCTGGCGGCCCGGAACCTCCATTCCCCCCGGAAGTGGATGAGAGGCAGGAGGGCCCCAGAGGTGGAGGCCCTGGGCCCGCGGCGGCGTCTGGAGACAATAGGATCTTGTGAGAGTGCAAGCGGAGAGAGAATAAATCAGGGAGAGTGTATCATTTGAGGATTAGTCAATAAATCCCTGGGACCCTGGCCCAGTGGGGCTGGTGCCAGAGGCAGGGCTGGCCCCAAGTACAGACTTCCTTCCTCAGCAACCTTCCCTGCCCCTCCCAAGAGGCCTGGGGAGTCTATCCCCTCACCTCTCTGTCCACCTCTCAGTCTCCTTGACTCCTCTCCTAAACTCTGAAGCCCCAAGGCTCAGCCTTTTGTTCTTGCCTTCCCGTGGCTGGGACAGCTCTATAATGAGGCAGAGAAGGTGCAGGCTGGAGTACTGTCCTCAGGCACCTGCCAACAGAAGAGGGTGGAGAATATGTGCCAAGTCCAGTCTGTGCACTCTTCTTCACCGTGATCCAGCCCACCCCAGACCCCAGCCGAGTCTTGGCCGAGTCCCCAGGGACAGCCTGCATTCCTGAGAGGCTCCCAACACCCTGGATCCCAGTCCTCCATAGGCTCCCATGGTGGCCTGCCTAGGCTTCAAACTTCCTGGAGTGGAGCTCTACATTCTGGACCCAATCCTGGCGTAGTCCCAAACCTTCTGAGACCACCCTCCAGGGCCCATGTAGCCTGTTCACATTTCAACAGACAGTTATGACCTTTTAGTGTATGCCAGGCAGTGTGCCCGACTCGGGATATAGAGATGGATGAGCTGATCTCCTGGCCTTCCCAAGGGGCTGAAGCCTCTACTGAGCCTTATGTTGTGTTCATATAGGGTCATCCCACCACCTGACTACAGTTGTCCTATAGATAGTCATTGAGCATCTCCCGTGTGCCAGACACTGCTTGTGTCTGGGGCTTCAGAGATGATGGAAGACCATTTCTGTCAGGGAGAAAGGCATGCCAACAATTAATGCTAAGACAAGGCAGGAAATAAGGCCCAACTGAGGCATTTATGAGTTTCAGGGTATTCCCGGAAGAGGCACCGATTCACCTGGCTCGGGGAAGGAGAGTTGGGGGTGGGAGCTGGGGGGACCTCCCTGCAGCTGCTCTAGCTATTAAAGCCTCTGTGTGTGGGGGGAGCACAACCTAGTGGCTGAGAGATGGTGGCCAGATGGAGTGGTTCAGCCTCCTGCTCTGCCATGTCAGTTATGAGATCTGAGGCCTCTTAGTCTCTCTGAGCCTCAGTTTTATCATCTGAAAAGTGGGACAGACAATGGTTAAGTCCCTTATGGGCATGTGAAGTGAATGAGCGTCCACTGGAATGACCTGGACACATTACCTTGTAGCTTCCTTGCCACCTTTTCCTTGCCCCCCTCCCCAAAGTGAGGACCTAGTACAGTGCCAGGCACACAAAGGAAGAGGTGGGACAAATGGATGGGCAGACCGGGATGTAGCTCCCGTTCAAATGTTTGCATGTGTGAGCGCTTCCCCCACGAGATGGGTAAAGCAGAAAACCCATCAGGTAACACCAGGTAGGCAATGAGGCTCATGATGGATGTGAAGTCTTCACCGTCTCCCCCCTTGGCTACTAGTCACTGCCTGAATGAGCCATGATACCTATTCTTCCTGTTTCCATAACTCTGGAAGCCAAGCAGGACAGGACCCTCTGAAGCCCCCCCCCCCTTTTTTTCCAGCTCAGCAGAAAGACAAGAAATATCTTCTGGCCTGGAGCCACTATTCTGTGACTTTGGTTTGGGCTGAGTATAGACTTGCTGTGTGTGCTTGGGAAAGATGTATCCCCTCTCTGAGCGCTAGACTCCTTGGAGGTCACGTGAGTAGGTTGGACTGGATGTTCTGCAGGCTCCTTTTTGACCCTCGCTTCTCCTTTCTCCAGGGAACCTCCCCTTCCCTGCTGGAGCTGTGGTTTCTTGCCCTCCTATTTCTCCCCTGCACCTTGGCTTTTCTCTGTGGCTTCTTCTTTTTCCCTTCTAGCCTCCCTGGGCCACCTTCCTCTCTCTCCATCTCTTCCTTTGCCACAGTCCCAGGGAGTGGAGAGTGTGTAGATGAAGTGATTCTTCCTGGCCTCCTATGCAGCTTCCGCCTCCCACCTCTACCCAGCTTCCTGGCCCCTAAACACAACCTGGGCCTAGGGACCAGGACTTGCCATCTGCCCTCTTGGATGAGAGTCTGTATCAAAGGCCTTGGTGATGCCCTGACCCTTGACTTTTTTTTTTCTTTTCTTTTCTTTTCTTTTTTTGTGTACTGGGGATTAAGCCTAGGGGCACTTTACCACACAGCTACATCCCCCAGCCTTTTTATTTATTTTGTTTTAAATTTTGAGACAGGGTCTTGCCATGTTGGTGAGAGGCTTTCTAAGTTGCCCACGCTCCCCTTGAACTTGTGATTCTCCACCCCAGCCTCTTGAGTCTCTGGGATTACAGGCATGCGCCACAGCACCCAGCAACCCTTGACTTTTGACCTCTGGCAGAGTGAGAGGATGGCATCCCAGCTGGATCAAGAAAGTACCTAATATGGGTCTTCTGTCCCCAGGGATTGGCAGGCTCCATATTCCCACGCTCCCCCCCCCCCCCATGACCCTGATCCTGGCCTTAGGGCAGGGGACAGGAAAGTCTAGCTGACACTCAGCTCCCAAACCCACCTCTTTCACAATTTCCCCCACCTCTGGAGCTGGGAGAAGCCCTTTACAGAGGTCCACATGCCTGGAGGTTATTATTGTCACCAAGGAAACACTATTGTCAGGACCCATTTCCAGACAGCCTACTGGGCCAGGGACTGTGCTATGAGCCAAGAGGAGGTTGAGGGAGAAGAGACTGGGGTAGGACAAAGGCTGGAGACAGTCCCCAAGGAGGCACAGGGCTGCCAAACCTGGGGCTCGTGGGCAGAGGGTTTGGCAGTGCCTGGGCATGGGCCCAGTTGGAGTGGCACCTGAGGCAGAGCCAGGTCCTGGGGGCAGATAAACAGGACGCTGTGTTCTGGGTGTGGTGGAGAGGGGGAGGGGACATGGGGGACACAATAGGCCATTCATTGTGTGCTCACCTGAGCCCTCATGGACTCTAAGCTTCCCCTTCCTCTCCGCCACCCTCCCACTGGGCCGAACAAATAGCCAGACATATGGAAGGTGCAGCCATAAATGCTGTGCATGGAATGACAGTTGTCTGCGTTTAGATCCTTCTGCTCTTGTCTACACCACAACAGACTGAGGTGTTGTGGTATGTGTCTCATGGCCCAGCCCAGAAGGGACAGGAAGGGACAACTGGTCTCTGGATATGACTAGCAGAGATCACACCAAGTATGGTGACTAGGCTCTAGTCTCAGACACGACACTGGCTAGCTATGTCTGTCTTTAGGAACATTACACAACTGCTCCATACCTCAGTTTACCCATCTATAAAGTGGGATCAGGTGGCCCTTGCCCCATCTACCCTACCATGTGTGTGGTGCTGTGACGGACCCTGAGACACTGACAAGCGTATTCACAAGGCAGAGCTGGCTGATTTTGCTTCTGTAGCGATTCTGCTGCAAGACCCCTTCTGCCTGGCAGATCTGGCCATCCTGGCTCTGGAGTGGGACTACTGAGGTACGACAGACAGGAACAGGATTTAAATTCTGAATCCTTAACCAGCTGCCCTTCACTCATCCATCATTTGTTCCCTCATCACACAGAGCTGCTCCTCTCTTATGCCAAACACTTTGAGGCCACCCTTAAGAGAGGAACAAGGGCTGGGTACAGTGGTGTGCACCTGTAAACCCAGCTACCTGGGAGGCTAAGGCAGGAGGATTACAAGTTCGAGACCAGCCTTAGCAACTTAGTGAGGCTCTGAGCAACTTAGTGAGACCCTGTCCCAAAATAAAAAAGTAAAAGGGCTGGGGATGTGGCTCAGTGGTAAAGCACTCCTGGATTTAGTTTGCAGAAGAGACAGAGAGAGAGAGAGAGGACACAGGAAGGAAAGGAAAGGGGAGGAGAGGGGAGGGGCAGGGAAAAGAAAAGATGAACAAGGTATGTCTGTCTCCTGCCTCAGGAAACTCCTAGTCAGATGCGGGAAGCTGAAAACACACACACACACACACACACACACAGCATTAACATATAATAATAACAGCTAGTATTTATTGAGTTCTTGCTATGTGCTGGGAATGATTCTAAGCACTTTCTATGCATTAATTCATATAATCATTCCCATTTGAAGGGAAGGAAGTGAAGCACAGAGAAGGTTAGCAACTTGCCCAAAGTCACACAGGTAGTAAGTGACAGAGCCTCTGGGTAGTTTGTCTAGAGGTTGAGCTCTTAGTACGCGGTACACGTAGCACGCATGAACCTGCGCTAGCAAGGGTGCAGGGGCAGTGAAGAGAAGGCTGTGCTGAGTCTCTGAGGGAATGGAGAGGGGGATCAGCTGCAGTCCGGCTCCCCCTGAGGCAGGACCAGGTGACACAGGCTCAACCTGCAGCGGGACTGATTTGCAATGGTCTCAGAAAAGGAGTCCCGTTTCTTCAAGGCAGGAGGCTGTTAGGCTTCCTTGAAGATGGCAGAGGGCTGATTTGGATCACTTTCCCATCCTCCCTCTACTAGAGGTCCTTGCCAACCCAAAGCTCTGTGACAGAGGATTGCAGGAGCTTTGTGGTTAGGAGAATGTGACACCTGCCCCACAGATAACTTGAACTTTCCAATCCCTAAGCCTGTCAGGTCCTTGATCCTCCTCTTGTCTGTAGGCTGCTAGAGCTGTTAAGCAGGACCGAGCGTGCCAAGAGGTATTGCTGAGGGAGCAAGCAATATCCAAGTAGTTTAAGCAAAAGGAAGAGCTTTATTGTCAATCAGAGAGGACAAGAGAGAGAAAGTGTGTGTGTGCATGTGTGCATGCACATGTGCGATGCTTGTGCATGGGGGTGAAGGTGAAGGGTAAGTACTGCCATGTTGCAGAAGGTACCATGAACCAGGCACACCTGTAATCCCAGCCATTCAGGAGGCTGAGGCAGGAGGCTCATAAGTTCAAGGCCAGCCCAGGCAACTTAGAGAGACCTTGTCTCAAAATAAAAAATAAAAAGGTCTGGGGATGTAGCTCGGTGGCAAAGAGCCCCTTGGTTCAACCCCCAGCACCAAAAAACAAAATAAAACACCCCCCCCCAAAAAAAACCCCAACTAAACAAAAATTTTAAAATCATCAACTTTCTCTTTTGCATTTTTAAATTTTTTTTTTTTTTGGTACCAGAGATTGAACTCAGGGGTACTCGAACACTGAGCCACATCCCCAGCCCTATTTTATGTTTTATTCAAAGAAAGGGTCTCACTGAGTTGCTTAGCACCTCGCGGTTGCTGAGGCTGGCTTTGAACTCACGATTCTCCTGTCTTAGCCTCACAAAGTGCTGGGATTATAGGCGTGTGCCACCGCACCTGGTTAAACTTCTTTTTTTTCCATATATAATTTATTTATTTGTTCTATTTAGGCTTACATGATAACAGAGTGCAATTTGATTCATTGTACACAGAGGATAACATTTCATTTCTCTGGTTGTAAGTGATATAGAATCACAGCATACATACAGTCATACATAAAGTTAGGGCTATGATGACCATCATATTCTACCACCTTTATTGTCCCCATGCTCCCTCCCCTCCTGGCTAAACTTCTTTAAAAAATATTTTTAGTTGTACACAATACCTTTATTTTATTTATTTATTTTATGTGGTGCTGAGAATCAAACCCAGTGCCCCACATGTGCTAGGCAAGTGCTCTACCACTGAGCCACAGCCCCAGCCTTTGCATTTTTTCTTGATCTCAGCCATATCTTGGCTGTTTTTTGATGTGTGATAGCCTTTTTTTTTTTTTTCCTATTGCAGCGAAGTCTCTTAACTGTAGAGAGGGAACTGGAATGAGAAGGAAGGTCAGGGCCTCTCTGATCCACTGGAGGGCAGGAAGAGATGGGTAGAAGAGCATGGCATCAATTTCATGCTCCTGGGGCTGGGAAAATAACTCAGTTGGTAGAGTGCTTGCCTAGCATGCACAAAGCCCTGGGTTCCATCCCCAGCACCACCAAAAAAAAAAATCATGCTCCTATCTCAGAGGAAAGAGAGCATTTACCATCCCCAACACTCTCTATTCATGAAATCTTAGAGAATTCCTATTGGCCTAGCTTGGGTCATGTGCTCATCTCCGAACAAATCAGGTGGACAGGAAAATTGAGTGTGATAATTGGCTCTTGGGCCCACCCCCAGGCCTGAGAAGCTGAGGTGTTGTGATGAGCCACCCCACAGAATTGCATGGAATGGGGAACAGCCCTTCTGGGAAGGAAAGGGGTGCAGTCACCAAAAGTAGACAAGGCCATTGAGTGTATATAAGCAACAAACCCTGCACACACCAGAGGCAGAGGAAGCAATAGAATAAACTTAGAATATTGTCTTCAAGCTTCTATTTTAGTCTGACATTTTTGGAGGAAAGTTTTTTTTTTTAAAAAAAATGACATTTTGAAACAGTATTTTTATTTCTAGTGCACCTGGCTTTATTATTTGAAAAATTCAAAGTTCACAGGCTTCTAAGATACAGAATGCCACAGCTAGGATGTAGCTCAGTGGTAGAGCACTTGTCTGGAATATGTGAGGCTCTGGGTTCAGTTCCCAGCACCATCAGCCAGGCAAAGTAGTGCACTCCTATAATCCCTGCGACTGGGAGGCTGAGGCAGGAGGCTCACAAGTTCAAAGCCAGCCTCAGCAACTTAGTGGGGCCCTAAGGAACTTAGTGAGCACTTGTCACAAAATTTTTTAAAAAGGGCTGGGGATGTGGCTGGGGATGTTAAGTGTCCCTGGGTTCAATCCCTGGTACCAAAAAAAGATGCAAGATACAAAGAAAGCGTTGGACAGGCTGTGTTCCTTATTGAATCCCTCCTCTACACCTCACCCCCCGCTGTGTATTTGTTCAAGCTCCTCCAATTGGAAGGATATTCACACAGGGATGGAATGGAGATTAGAAAGTCTGAGAGGCTAAGAAATAGAAATAACACAGATTTGGGAGCTCAAGAGATGAGGCTTAAAATCTTGTTCTGCCAGTTTCCAGCAGTGTGACCTTAGGAAAGTCACATCCTCTCTCAGCCTATTTGCTTTCCTGCAAAATGGGTACAATGATGTCTACTTGGTCTGCTGGGAAACACACAGCCCAGTGCCTGGCTAGAAGGAGACATTGTACCTGTCAGCTGTCACTTCCGTCTTCCTGTGGCGGCAGGCACCTGGGGCACCCTAAGAACCCAGGGTGCTGGGAGCCTAGAAAGTGGCCTCACACAGGCCCCCAGCTAAGCCTCTGCTGCTCTTGGTAGAAGTCTTGTGACTTCTCCCGGGAACCATAACCACAGACATGGGCATGGTGATAACTGGCTTTGCCACCTTGGAGTTACTGAATAGGCAATTAATTCTTGCTAGTGTAACGTCACCCACCCAGGAGGAATTCACCGCCCCATTTTCCCAAAGCCCCGTGTTACTGCCTTTTCTCCCGATGTGTGCTACCGAGTGCTGCAATGGTAACTTTGCCTGTCCCTATGTGTCTTGCTGCCACCAGCTTCTGGATTCTTGGAGGGAGGAGTTGTTTTCTCCTGCTCTGTGTTCTTAGCACAGAGGTTGGCAGAGGAGGGGCACTTAATGCAGGAAGGAGTGCTTAGACTCCTGCCCCGGGTTGCTTTCTGCCCTGGTCACGTTAGCATCACTGTTTATTGAGTCATTAAAATGCATCTGACACACAGCCCTTTCATTCATAATCCTTAAAACAACCCCATATCATAGGACTACCGCTTACTCCCATTTTAGAGATGGGAAACGACGGAGACTCAGGACTAAAGAACCTGCCTGTGGTCACACAGTCTGTAACTGGGGGCATGGAAGTGTACCCAATGCTGTTGGGTGTTAGAGTTGGGGGAATAAACCTCTTCTGCTTCTGTAAGCCTGAGGAGTAGAGAGAAATGGGGTGCATACAGAGATGTCCCCGGAAATAAAGCTGAGATGGGGGTCTGCTAGACAGAGGAAGGCTGATGATCAGAGAGGATGCTGAGTGGGGCCAGGGGATGGGGGGCAAGAGAGGCTTTGGGGGCTGAAGGTCACTGGGAAGTTCAAGGGTCTTGGGGTCTGGGGAGTCTGGGTTGGTGGTCAAGTTCTATAGGAGGGGGTGTCTGGGCAGGGTCTTCCCCTGGCTGGGGCTGAGGGTCAGCCCTGTTGGGTTGTTTCCAAGCTGGGTTGGGGGGTGTTTAATATTAATAGTAATGACTGCGGCGGGAAGATAATAGGCCTCAGTCAGATTAGAAGGGGGTAAGCGCTTATCTATGGCTGCTGAAGACACATGTCTTTCACCTGCTCCTTTAATATCCCCCTTCTTTCATTCCACCGCCCACCCCCTCCCACCAGCCTAGAACAAAAGGGGTATTATGGGCCGGGGTGTTTTCAGGCTGCAGCCAAGGAGACCTCCCCTTCCCCCTGCCTCCCCCACCCCGCCCGCCCAGTTTGAATGAGGCTTTTTCCTCCCGCAGGAGATTAGCTCCGTTTGACAAGGCAGTGAACTTTGGGAGGGGTAAGTGAGGGGTCTCCTCTGGGAGCCTTCAGAGTGCAGCCCTGTCGAATGACAGGAGAGAGACCCCAGAGACAGCCCTGAAGACAGATGCGCGGATACAGTGGCAGACAGACAGACAACACTCAGAGACATGGGCAGGTAGAGTTAGACCCTGAGATGCAAGGACACAGGGACACACACACACACACACACACACACCCCGAGATGTTAAGGAGACATACAGAGAGCCAGACACACAGACACCCACAAAAGACAAAGGGACAGAGACACACACTTGCACACAGACCACAAAACTGACCCAGAGAGAGACAAAGGCAGGTGCAGGGAGGTGGGGTGGGGTGAGGGACAAGGGAAACACCCAGGAGACAGACAAGCTTGAGAAGAAAGGAAACAGGGAGAAAACGGAAGCTGAGAAGGTGAAATTGGCAAGAATTGGGAGGGGGTGAGGGGATGGGAGACCTAGAAGGAAAGTTGCTAGGAGGTCACTGGGCCCTCAACCTCTGGGGGTCAGTTTCTGCAACCCTGGCCTTGGGTTGGTAGAGTCTGGTGGATCCAGACTGAGTATTTGCATAGCTTTGGAGGACTGGAGGTGGAAATGGATGAAAAGACAGCCTGAGGAACTGGCCCCCATGGACGTAGCAGTGTGTTGGAAAAGAGGCAAATAAAAAATACCAGGGGCAGGGGGAGCCCGGATGGTAGGGCACATCTGTAATCCTAGCAGCTTGGGAGGCTGAGGCAGGAGGATGGTGAGTTCAAAGCCAGCCTCAGCAATTTAGTGAGGCACTAAGAAACATAGCAAGACCCTGCCTCTAAATAAAATATAAAAAAGGGCTGAAGCCGGGCGCGGTGGCGCATGCCTGTAATCCCAGCACTTAGGGAGGCTGAGACAGGAGAATGGCGAGTTCAAATAGCCTCAGTAACAGCGAGGCGCTAAGCAACTCAGCGAGACCCTGTCTCTACATAAAACACAAAATAGGGCTTAGGATGTAGCTTAGTGCACTTGCCCAGCATGTGGGAGACCCTTGATTCCATCACCAGCAATGGGGACAGGGGAAGAATAAAGTAGTTTGCACCTCCAAAGACTGGTGAAAGGCTATTTAGGGTTTGCAGGCCTTGTATTCTTTCAAATACTTCATTTAATCTCAGCACAACTCCTCCAGGCACTGACTAAAGAACACT
>PVHX01024218.1:0-24141 GCA_004024805.1 Geosciurus inauris
TTTTTGGTACTGGAGATTGAACTCAGGGGCACTCGACCACTGAGCCACATCCCCAGCCCAATTTTGTGCTTTATGCAGAGACAGGGTCTGACTGAGTTGCTTAGCGCCTTGCCATTGCTAAGGCTGGCTTTGAACTCGCGATTCTCCTGTCTCAGCCTCCCTAAGTGCTGGAATTACAGGCTTGTGCCACCACGCCCAGCTCTTTGTTTTATTCTTATTCCTACTAAATATAACAATATTGCTGCTCAACACACCACCCACCAAACAGGAGATTTTTGAGGAACAAATAAATCTAAATGGGAAAGTGCTATTTGAACAGTACAGTGTCTATACAAATGTAGACTGTTATTTAAGTATTGCATTGTAGTCCAGATTCTTCACTGGTTAAATTTTTATGTTTTCTTTGTGTTTCATTTTTGTTTTTGAGATAGGTCTTGCTATGTTTCCCAGGCTGGCTTTAGTGTTCCTCCTACCTCAGCCTCCAGAATAGCTGAGATTACAAACATGTGCCATTATGCCTAGCTGGTTACATTTTTGTACTGGTCCGTTTGCAATTTCTGGGAGCATAATACATGCAAATTATAATTTGCTACTTACATCTGAGTAAGAATAGAACAAACATATCAGATGTACCTTTTGGATCGTTGGTTGTTCCCTGTGTCTCCTCATGAACAATTGGCTCATTAATACCTTGGCATTGTAGGAAAGGCTTAAAAATTTATTTCTTTTGGGTAAAAATGGCACAGAGTCTAAATAGATTACAATAAAACATAGAGACCTAATACATCTCAAAAGATAAATAAGTTTGGAGTACTAGTTCTCAATGGATGCTTCTTACAGCAGTACCACCCAGGGCCACATCATGACTTAAAAGGACCAGGGCCACTTTGGCTTTTGTGTGTCCCTTCCTTTGTTTAAAAAAATTAGAACCAATTTAGACTGAATTCATATCAAGGTGAATGTAGTCTAAATTGGATTCCTCAAATATATTCATTATTATCATGTTAATTATTTATTCTTGTTTTACTAAATATTCAAATCTGTTTTCACAGTCCACTAAAAATAAAATGGGCTATAGACACTGTACCTGACAAGTAAGTTGTCTCTGGCATCACCTGGAAACCTACTGGAAATGCAAATTCTGGGGCCCTACCCCATACTTAATGAACCAGAAACTCACAACTTGTGTTTTGACAAGCCCTCCAGGTGATTTTGAAGCATGCTCCAGTTTGAGAACAGCTAGTTTAGACAACTCAAAGCTAGACAGGTAGAACCTTACTCTGCAGAAGCTGAAAATTGTCCTTATCAGCTCCAGATTTTACTGAGAGGGTAGCAATAAACTCCACTGTCACAGGTCTGTTTTCAGAGGTCAGATTGGGTAATCCTTCTTTTGACAATTTTTTGGAACTAGACTTCAAAGATGTGTAAAGCCTTGGAAAGAAACATTAATACAATGGAACCAACCACTCAAACGTTAAATAATTTTAGAGTACTAAATTTTATCTTGAGAAAGAAAAGATAAATACATTCTATTTAGCAGTCTACTAGATATTAAAAGGTAATGTGTTCCACAAAACCACTGCACTATGCAAAATTGCACAATCAAAACCACAGGCCTTGTGGGGCTGGCACACATCATTGTCAGCAAAATATAAAAAAGAAATAGGAACTTAAACCAGCAACACAGTTTTTTCTATCTTCAATGGTTAATATGTGCAAAAATGCTACAATGTTATTCTACCTCAAAAAGGTCCCTAAAGTTTGCATGTGAAAGTGGCATCAGAATTGTAGCTTAAAGTTATTATGAATTGGTAGAAAAAGAGTCATCTGCAATTCAACAAACAGTTGTCACACTAATATGGATGAATGTGGCTCTTGATGCACATGGTGAATATAACAAAGCTGGTAGACGTTTGAGTTCTGTGCATTTTGTGTCTTCCTTAGGCAGCTTGGTTGATCTGGGTGCAGTTTTCTACATTCTTCTAGTGCTTTTCTCATGTGAAATCATGCGTAAGCAAATGCAAAATTTGCATTACGTTGAATTGTTCCCTGATGGAACAAATGCATATTCTCAAAGAAGCATTACAGAAATATTGACTCTGTGTATGTAATATTATAGTTTTATATATAAATTCCACATATAAACATTATTCCTACATCTGAACACTGATCTTTTTACATTCTATAAGTTCAATGTCATTGTTTTATACACAACATTAGGCATGAACAGATGAGTAAGATAATGTTTATGTTAATGTATGGTGAATCTTATTAGGAATAGTTGTGCATTTCTCAAATATGATCCTAGGAAATTAACTTGCTTGTCAATCTAAAACCTTTCCATTGTGAATTTGGTCAATATCTACATTTTTAAATTCTAAGATGTGAATTATAAAATTGTAACTAGACTGGCCTTTTTTCCCCTGTAAGCTTCCACACTGGAAAAAAATTCGAGATGAAATTACATTTTTATTTATAATTTAAAGTTAAGACATGAGCTTTGTTGATACAAGGAATTAAATGTTTCCAGGTTCTTTTATTGAGATACTAATCATAGCTGTTTTAATCTTTTCCCCGAGAATTGTTTTAAGCAATCAAATACAGGCAGGCCTTGCTTTTCATGGTTTTAATATGCACAAATTTCAGTTACCATGGTGTAGTTAAATAACAGCAGTTCCTCAAAAGCATGGTTCAAGTTTTAGTTACCATGGTATATTACCATGAGTAATTGCACAAAGTCCAAACTTCATTGCTAGCTCTTCAGTCCACAAATCACTGTGTAAATAACAGATGCACATCATGATCAATGACTAATCACATCACATCTTTTGAAGTTTGTCAGGGCGTGGTCACTGAGCATCTGTTATTCATTTCATACACAGACAGTAATGCATGTAATTGTATTGCCTTCTTGTCTCCTGGTGATAAACCCATATGACATTTTACAAAAAAAAATAGATAACTGAAAGAGCAAATTGATCAAAAAAGGTGAAAGTGCACTGAAGAAATGAAGAGATAAGTGTAAGTGAATTTTGACTTACTGAACATGGAGTTTTAGCAGAAATGGCAGAGCATGGGAAGATGGGCATGGTTTCCTCTGGAGACACTCTAGACGCACAGGGAGAGGAACCCAGTGAATGTAACTCACCAACACAATGAAGAAATGGTGTGACAAGATGGGTGAAGAGGTCCCAGAGGAAGAGACACCAGCAACGTAAAAGGGATTCTCAGAGGTATTTCAGGGCACCCAATGCAAAGGATAAAATGGTGGGAGCTAATGCAAACTAAGGTGTATGACAATCAGCTGAGGCATAGGAATGATACTTCCTCTGAATCATAAGTTACATAAGGAGAATAAGATGAGTACTGTTCAAATTAATCTTTTTTTAAAAATATTTTTTAGTTGGAGGTGGACACAATACCTTTATTTTACTTATTTATTTTTATGTGGGGCTGAGGATTGAACCCAGTGCCTCACATGTGCCAGGCAAGCGCTCTATCACTAGGCCATAACCCCAGCCCCAAGTTACTCTTGATATGCATTTTTAACAAAAGAAATAATAGTTCTCAATATTTCTAATGTTTTAAATTATAGTACACTAAATATCAGTTTTACTGCTATACATATGTATGTATATCTATATCATAGTAAGATTAATGTTACATGAATGCATAATGTAATAACATTACATAATATTAGTGTTTTGACAAAGTGTTAAAGGTTGCAGAACTATTGAAATATTCCATTGGTTATTAGGAGAGCTTTGCACTTCAGCTTGCACGACACTATGGTTTAGATAAGTGTCTCCCAAAGGCTCATGTGTTAAAGGATTAGTCCCCAGCTCATGGCAGCTTTGAGGAAGTAAGACAATCTTAAAAAGGTGGAGCCCGGTGGGGGGAAGTTAGGTCACTGAGAAGGCCCCGAAGGCCCCTTTTTCTCTCTTTCTCTTGCTTTGTGGCCACCATAAGCTGAGCTTCCTCTTTTGCTACAAGTTCCCAACATGATGTGCTCTCCTGCCACAAATTCGGAAACAATGAGCCAACCAACTATTGACTGCAACTTCCAAAACTGTGAGCCAAAATGAACTGTTTCTCCTTGTAAGTTGAATGCATCAGTATTTTGTCACAGTGATGGAGAGCTGAGTAACACACACTGTTACTCTTACCAGCCCACACCCCTGTGTGAAGCAAGGGCTGCCTGAACAACCTATGAAAACTGTGATATTTCAGTTGTCTCTGGACTATTGACAGTAATGATTGATTTGACAAGATGCTAACATTTCAGAAAACTAGAATAATTTTTTGCCACCTACCGCCAAGAAATCTATCCAAAATCACTGGCCTCGGTTTCATATAATTACTTCTTTAAACGATGCCTGAGATATCCATTATATGTGAATAGTGGTCCTATTTGAATTCCTTGAAGGCAACTGAATATTTTGGTGGGACAGAGCAGAGGAAGTGCAGGGGTGTGAGGAAAGCTCTTCAATTATTGAGAAGAATCTCATCCTACTGACTGCATGAGATCTGGGAGCCAAATTTATCAATGTGAACTAAATTTTCAGTTAAAAATAGTTATTTAAAATAAATATTTTAGTAATGTGTTGCACAATTTATGGGTAGCTTTTACCACCTCTGAAGAATAATGCCTGATACAAAAAATATATATTTTTAGCATCTCCTTAGCAATTGCATACTATGTCATAATCACAAATGGGGAACAAGAATTATAGAAAGATAACAGCTTTGGAATAATAATAATTCTTTATGTGTGTCTTGTAAATTACACTAAGTCTACTTTGGACTGAGTTTGTTTCAAGAACAGGACTTTGATGCTTTAAGCATTACCCTTTTAACAATTAGCTCCTCTGCCTATAGGTATAATTTAGAGACCTAGTAGTTCCTTTTTATTAGATGACCAGCTTCATCTTCTTTAATCAGCTGGTGTAAGAGGATTTTCAGATAGGTTATTAATCAGATTTACACACAACTGCCATCCACTGTATTTCTAATTGAAGGCTTGGTGCTGGCTTTTACGAGGAAGTCAAGTTCAATTGCAAAATAATAAACCTTTAGAACACAAGCTCTATTCCTCTCATGAAACCTTTACTGTTAGGATGTGATTCAACACGTTTTACTACATTGAGATTGCAAGATTACTACAAGGAGAATTTCTCCTTTTTAATGTTGTTTATTGCAAGCAAATGTTTGTGTTCTCTACGATTGTGCCTACATTCACACAACAAATAAATAATCTGGAGAAAAGCAAAATATTGCATTAATAAATCAGTTGTTTACTCCATACAAAGCTAAAAAATCAGTTTGGTTCCCCCTTCTTTCCTCTTACAAATTGACAGCAATTTTATTGAATGATTGAATTACCATGTTTTGACATTATGTAAGCATGCCTTCAGCCAACTTTAGGCCACATGTTATAAGAAAACTAAAACTCAGGCAAATTATTCAAAGGTTTCTAAACTACCACATTTTTCATGGTGTGAATGATTGATTGAAATTTGTTGGGATTCCAGAAAAACTAAAACCCTCTCAATGAAAGCAATACATGATTTGAATATTTATAAGATAATTGGCAATTCCACAATATGTTTGCTTCGGCAGAGGCAATTAAATACAAAATAACAAAAATAGGCAATTGCACACAGGAGTGTAGAAAGAGTAGACTGAGAAAAAACAGAAGTGGAGCACATTAAATTATACTGCTGCTTGTTTGTGCTTATGTAATATCTTCATCAGAGATGATTGACAGACTTTTCCAAGTATTCCATGTATAAAATGCATTTGTACAGGACTCTTATATTTTTCATATTCGGAAATCTAATCCTGGTTTGAAAGGCCAGAAGGAAATTATGACTATAACTATGTAAAGCAGCATACTTCGGCGGGGTCCTCTCAGGGAACATTAGACGCTAATGTCTATAATCAGCCTGCCTGTCCTGTATGGGGCCATTTCGATACCAATGGGAATTTTTAGTGGCAAACTGTAATTTGAACATTGCTGTTGAGGAAGCCAAGTGGCTGCTTCCTTTCAGTTTCCAGATGTAGAACACTGTTTCACTAGGGAAGGGAAGGGAGTGACATTTTCTTAAGTATCTACAATGTGCCAAGGGCAGTGTCACATACATTTGACACAATATTTGAAGATCTTCACTACTACTTAATGCAATATGCCTACTGTGCTCATTTTACAGAGAAGAAACTGAAGTTCAAAGATAAATATACCTCCCGAACAGAATCTTCCATCTGAAAACCCACACGACAAAGTATATTAACAGTATAACACAATTTATGTATTTTGTTCCAGACATGCCCAGCAAAGGTGCCTATTGCCTAGATAAATACACATGTAAAAATATTTAAGAATAATGTGCAAAAATGAAACACATCAAATTAGAATGGATCTTTTCTGGTGGAGAGAAATGAGGTAAAAATTACACATAGAAGCTTCTTCTTTATTTGAATGATTTTTTGCTAAGCTGGAAATGGAACATAGATGTCATTATGTCATTCTCTACACAGTTTTGTGTGGCTGGAATATTTGTAAAGATGAGAAATTAAAAATTAGTTTGGTAAGTTGCTGAAAGTCACACAGCTATTGAAGAGGAGGCAGAACTGGATTCAAGCCCAAGCCTGCTGAGATTCGAGGCCTCACCTGCTTCTTACCTGCACCAGTACTGGCAATGCCCAGGTCTTCCAGTGAGAGCCATTCATCTAGGAATGAAAGGGTTGATTAGATATCACTCTGTGACTGCCTTATTGGATGACAGTGACAGGGAGAAGAATCAGAAGAACCAAGTGGGTGTGCTCTATGTGGAGGGAATCATGCTACGAATGGTAACAGAAGCTCACTGAGGTTCTTTTCCTCCCAGTACCATGGTCCTTGTTGCTCCTGTGGCTGAAGCTACTGCCACATCATGAGCTCTCTCAGACAATAGAATGAGACATTATTTAAAAATTAGCTAGTTTATTAGCCTTTTGATAAAGTAATGATGCTAAACAAATTGGCTATAAAATTCCATCACATTCATAGTTCTTTTTAGGAACAATTTAGGAATAACTGGATGCAGGCAGCAAAATTAATTTGTGATACACTCTTAAAGTACTGTTATTATTAAAGGTCCTAAAATGTATTCATAGAATGTGCCTCTTGTCCCTGTTCTTTTTTCCAATCACTTACAGAGTTTACAGAGAACTGTAATTAGAATTGAACTCAAGTAACATATACTTTTACCTATTTTACTTTGTGCTATAGATTTATTTATCTCTGATTCAACTGAACCTTATCTTCCTAGTACCTGGTTTAGGTCCTAGCATATGGTAGGAAGTCAAAAAATATTTGCTGAATTGAATTAGTATAGGTGTGAACGAATATTGTGAACATCATCTATAGCTGCTGCTTCCATTTATTTATAAAGAAGGTGCCAAAAGATAGTGATTGAAGAGCCTTAGCAAGGGGTCAATGGTTGGGAACACAGCTGGTGTAGTTAGACCACTTCTCTGGAATCTTTGATGCATTATTTATGGCACTTTGAACGAAATACTTAACTCCCATGATTCTTGGTTTAAGCTTCAGAAAAATGCAAATAATATAAATCCTTTATATTTACATTTGTTTTGATAATTAAATGAGATAATATCTCTAAAGTGCTTAGCTCTTGGTACATAATAAGTACTCCATAAATTTTAGGTGTTATTTTGATCCCCCCACTGTGTGTGTGTGTGTGTTTGTTTTAGCTATATAATCTTTGTTTTTATGAAGGAGACATTATTTATATCTCATTGCTTTTGAATGGATTCTTTTAAAGGAAAAAAAAACTACTATAGAACTACTCACCTTTTTTTTCTTATCAAAATTTCTATTTCCTAACATCAAAGTTCCTGTTCGCCTACTATTGCAGAAGAAAAATGACTTTAATCTTAAAGGCAACATTAAAAATAGGGAAAAAGAAAACAAATCAATAAAGGCAAAGGTCATAGAAGCAAATGATTCTAACATAAAACAACGCTTCTGAGCACTGGGGTTATATACACAGGCTGAAAACACACACACACATATGGAAGGGAGGATTGCATGATTTGAATACCAATATCAAAACAATTTTATACTTAAAACTTTTGAAGTAATCATGTAAAGAAAAAGTCTTGAAATAAAGAACTGTGTCCAAAGATTCCATTTTCTATTAATGCATCTTTCTCTTCCCTCTCGTAGAGGCCAAATTAAATGCTCTTCATCTCATACACACACACACACCGCTGTGTCCTGAATCAGCTGTATTCTGAATCAGTTGTATTCTCCACATTGGACAATTTGGAAATTGCTTTAAGGAAAATTAATGAAATGACAAGGCTAGGTGAGGATAAGCCTGTGATTCCTTTTCACTCCTGTTAATCATCAGATGTGGTCAATATCAAGTCATTATAAAATATTTGTTTTAATCAACTTCAGGAATTTTTAATGATTGTTTTATGTATAGGAAGATGTTGCTGAAATTTATTACTGAGATAATAAGCTTTGAAATATTTTTTGTCATGATCCCCAATAAATAATGTATTTCATTGCAACCCAGATGTTCCATTTTATTTCATTTTTTAAAATCTTGGCTGTGACCCAATAAATTTATTTTTACAACCCACTAATGGGTTATGACCCACTGTATGGAAAATACAGTCTTATGATACTTTAAGTTTTCCCATTGAAACCCCTATCCCCATTTCAGAAGCAGCAGAGGAGTAGGAAAGTTGGAGATGATGGGGGAGGTTAAGAGAGGGACTCTGAAAGCCTACCTCAAGTTCAAAATCTCTTTGAAGTTTCTTATTTCACCATTAAAGCTTATCCAACTTTGGCATTAGATACCAAACATAATCATTGATTTGCTATAAAATATTTCAAATCTCCCATTTAAATAAAACAGATGCTCCAGAGACACATGCTATGTGATGCTGGGGGGCCTGTCTTGAGGCCTGTTGCCTGCCTCATGACCCCTGAGGATATGCACACTGCAATGTGCAAAGCAGGTCATCTGGGATGATGAATTGACCCCAGATAGTACAGGACTTAGCAAGGTCTAGGGGCCTTTCTGCTGTCTGACAGTTATTCAGCACAGGTCCTATGGATGATCTCAACAAGAAGATGAGGACATTCATTCCCTTGTAGTCACTGTGGCATGTCTGAGTACAGGCCCTGTGCCTTTCTCTAGCACTTCTGGGCCTGATCACTGGAAAGGTGAGCTCCTAACTGAATGAGTCAGACCCTCATTAACCTACACCACACATACAGAGCCTTCAGGCAGCCCAGTGTAGCAGGAAGGGGACAGACAGTGCTAACGAGGTCACTCTGCAATGGGCTGAGAAGAGTTGGTAATGATGAGCCAAGTGATAAATGTGGAGCCAGGGAATCAATCACTTTGAAAGGAGAACATGTTAATTCTTATTTTTCTTTGCAACTGGCTTGACAGCAGCTTGAATCATCCTTCCCTTGAATCAGCCATCACCAAGATCAGAGTGGGTGGGCCAGCAAGAAAATAAAGAGAAGTAAATAAACCGATGGAGGGGAAGCTTTTACCTTTTTAAGCACTTCCTTTTCTCACTTGGAATCAAAGGACCCAGTGGCTTGGTTGGAATCCAAGGATGAGATGAAATGATGTCGGTACTGTGTTCCCTCAAAGAAAAATTCTCTAGCAGATCAAACTTTTCCTTTGTGACACCCAGAAATCTGGGATTAGGTATATGCATAAATTTTTTTAAAAAGAACTCAATAGAAACCTAAGTAAGTTTTCTTTGATAAAACTATAGCTATAGATAGAGATAGAGATAGATGGATAAAAGTAATGGGCTCAAGCAAAGATCTTTGTGTTTTAAACCCACAGTGGAAGATTGCTTCAATAAGCCATCTAAATGTTAATATAAACCATCTCCCTCTTTCCCTCTCTCCCTCTCTCTCTCTTTTCCCCCTATGCTGTCTATTGTCTTCAGTCACACACCAGGCCTGTAACTAAGGTAGATTTCAGCAGAATGCCTTACTATAGTAATAAAAAGAACCAACCCTGCAATTTGAAAAGCTGATCCTCTTCTCTTTAAAAGTACAAGGGTTTTTATTTATTTCATGATTAAAAGAATAAAGTACGTGTGTGGAGATCTGTATTTCTAAGAGGTTGAACACTCTGTTTTCTTAGCTGAAGCCACAGTAATGAACTGCAAGTCAGAGAAGTGATCTCAGGTATAAGGAGCCACTGTAATAAGATTTAATTACTCTCAAGAAGAAAAACAATACTTTGAGTGGCTATAAAATTTGAACAAGAAGCTCTAAAATATAGTGACATGATTCTCATTTCTGACTGCCAGGTGTATTTAAATACTGTATTCAAAATGTATAATAAAAAATGTTTCATCTTGGAGTCAACTTTTTAAAAAAATACATATTTAAATAGTCAGATAGCAAAGCTAACTAGCTAAAAAGTTGGAAACATTTTTAGATGATGTTTAAGTATGTTGTAATATGACTTATGAAATATAGTTAGATGGAAGACAAACACTGAGGTTTATAAAATGCAGGGTTTTTTTTTTTTTCCTATATGAAGTGCCTATAGGTACCAAGAGAGAAAGATGATCGTTTTTGCCTTTTTATCTCTACTTTCTTCTAAGCCAGGGCCTCCCCTTTGCCTAGAAAGCCTGATAGTCATTACAGGCCACCTTGTAAGGTTTTTAATATCTACCAAGTAACTAAAGTCTGTACAGATTACTAGTGGGTAGTAAAAATTGATGTGAAGCAGATTCTGAGGAACATTAGCATGTCCTAGAAATCACCATAGTAATATTTTTTAAATGTAGGTAATTTTTACTTTTATACAGCATGTTCTGAAATATTCACTCATTTTATTGCCACAACAATTACTTGAACCAAGAAATATAATTCCCATATTTTAAATGGAAGAACTGAAGCTCAGTTGTGTTGGCCCCTGGCTAAGGAACATCCCTTTTTATAAGTTCTCGTAGCAACTGAATAGCACCAGGGTTATTATTATTTTTTTTTTCTTTAATAGCATTTCCCATAGTCATAATGAATAAGTAAGATCTCAACTGTGAACTTCCTGAGACAGGGACCTTTCCTTGTTCACCATCAATCTCAAGCATCTAGCACAATTGGCACAGAAGGAGTGCTCAGAAAACACTACAAGGTCAAATGAATGTGTATGTAGTATTGTCCAAAGCCCCACAGGAAATCAAGGACAGAACCAAGATAAGAATCTCCATCTTCTCCTGGAAATCCCTTGTTCCTTCCATGGGATCTATGTAAGGGCTAGCATGCTGTGACTTCATCACACATTCTAGAACCAGACTAAATGAGCGGGAATCTTGGCTCTGCTAGGTACCAGCTGTGACTTGGGCAATTACTCAATGACTCTGTTCCTTTGGATTCCTATATTTAGACTGTCTCCTGGAATTGTGAGGTCACATTTACCTACATGTAGCTCTTGGGACAGGCCTTCCTATGGCAGGTGCTCTACAGATGTGAGCCAGTCCTAGAGCTGCTAAATTGCCACTGTTGCTACTACCAATACCACTACAATCGTTGCTATTATTAAAATGAATCTTCCAGTTCTTCTCAAACACACCTGGATTCAGTTTGTTCTGGGCTGGACCTAACTCTTAACTGAGAAACATTCTTAAGTAAGCGGTATTTGTCAACCTATCTTAATATTTGGTTTCTGGCCTCCAGTGCACCAGGCAGAGCTTTCTTAGCTACATCTGTGTTCTGATGCTTCCTAACTGCCAAAGCCACAGAGGTGGGAGGGAGCTGAGGGCACAAGCATGTTACTCATTCATCCCCAGCAGGGAACTGAACACCCTCCAGATTCTAACTCAACTCTTTAACCTCCAGAACACTGCCACGTTGACACGTTAAGACTCCAACTTGGTTCCTGAGATCTGGCCAACAAGGCTGTCCTTGCCAGTCAGCCTGACCACGTGGTAGCAGCAGCTTCTGTTTTCAGTGAATCAAAGGACAGGAATAAAAAGGGGGAGGACAAGAGAGTGCCAGCTTTGAATCCAGACTCTTCTAATTGGCAACCTCTTTAACCTTAGGTGAGTTTACCTCCCTCACACTTGGTTTCCTGATCTGTACAATGAAGTGATTCAACATGTACCTCTGGATGTATTCCCGAAGTGTGAGTAGTTAATTAAGCTGTGTGAAAGCCTATTGCAAGAGATCTGCACTTCAGTAAGCATTAGATGAACTTAAATCTATAAATCCTTTGATGGCCCCCAGAAAACTCCTCAGTTAACCTTTGACAGATTTCTAGAATGGGGGTCCACTTTATGCTGTCCACAAACACACTCACTTCAGCTGGATTTGGATCCATATCTACATTTTTGTTTTTTTTAATCCTTTCTTCAAAGAGACTTACTTCTTCCATGTGGATCTTCTTCCCACTGGGGACCCTGCCTCTAAATTTATAGATTCTTCTAGACCTGCTGTGCGCATCTGTATGTTAACCAAGACCTCTGTCTTTCCTCATCCTGCCCTGTTCCTAACCAGCTTTCAAATCAATCATTTCCTGTTTTTTTCCTGTAGGATAACCTGGATCCACTGTAAACTTTGTGGGAAATGCTGCTTATTGCAGGTATTTAAGTCTTACTTAGTTCTCTTCAAACTCAGCTCTCATAATCCCCCATCTTGGTACAGCTACATCTCTTAGTCTGCTCTATGATATATGATTATTACTGGGGAATTTTCTAAAAACACACATTAGCTGATATATGGTAGAAAGAAACTTAGTTTTCTTACCCATAGAAATGTATCTTGAAATCATTTTCCAATACTTCTAACTATAAATTTTTCTGATAAAAAGCTGGTGATAAGAAACAGTTAAAGTTTTATAGTTAAATCTATGAAAACTTCACATGCAGGTGAAAGATGAAATGAGAATCTGTCTTTTAGCATTATTCATGGGACTCTTTGGCTAAAATTTAGGATAAAAATGGAATTTTTCCACAGATGGAGGGCCATTTATTTTCTTCTTTTAAAAATGGATATAGTGGTTTCCTTTAGTAAGGTAAATACCTTCAGATAAAAATGAAAAGGGGTATTTCAAGGTTTAGAGTTTAATATCATCAAATGGCATGTGAGTGCCATCATTTAAAATAAGATTTAGTGTTGAATGATGTATTAATTCACTTCTTGAAGCACATTCTATGATTTTGATGTTCCACAAATTTGAAATTATAATTTCTGATAACCTGAGATATCTCCTTCACAGAGTTACTAACAATAAAGCAGTTTGTTATGAAACTCTTAATGCACACTTTGTTCTTTTATTTCAAGTTTTCTCATGAAGAAATCTGCCCATTCTTTTCCCCTCGCATGTGGATAAATCTGTATTGTTAGTTAATACATATAGTAATGTTCTGGGGCCAGAGTAGATAAGTCTGATTTATGTCATCCCCCATGTCTGGCTGCTGACATGCAAGGTGACTTTAGCATTGCAAATGCTGAAAATATGTCAAGTCAAGATTTGTTGTCCAATATCACTAGTCTCTGTCCACTCAGAATCACTATGAATTCTGCTGCTAGAGCTGTCTTTTAATATCAAAGATCATGTCACTCTCTCCCTTAAAATTCTTTTCAACACCAATAGTATAGAGTGCATGTCCACCAGTTTGTCAGCCACTGTCCTTCCTAAGGACCAGCTAGCCTGCCTTGACCTTGCCAGTTTCTTCTACGAACCCCCATGTAGAGTGCCACATTGTGAGAGCATTCTTGTGTGCATGGCTACTTTCTGTTTACCAGAACCAGCTGTACCCTGATTTCTGAAAGAAGCCACAGGTGCTGACCATTCCTTGAACTCCCGTGTTCTCATGGTCTGAGCTTGTTTTGCAGCCTGAGCAATTTCCACACCTGGGTCTGCAGTTCCACGCCTTCCACGCCTCTCACGCCTCCCACGCCTCTCGGGGGGTAGAAAAGATATATAAGCCCAGAGTGCTAACGAGCGACGAGCTTCTTTTTCTTCACAATTGTTGTGTGTGTGTTTCTTTCATCCGCGGCTCCCTCGCCGACTCGGTTTCACTTTGGTCCGGTGCAGGCGCTGGCATCTGGAGGTTCCACCGAGGTCGGAAGAAGGGAAGGAATGCTGACGGACACCCTGGGAAGTAGGGGATGAATTGTTAATAGTGCAGAAGATGGGCACTACCCTCAGTAGGGAATTGTTGGAAAATCAAATCGAAACTGTTGAAGAAAAAGGGTACGGGGCTAAAAAAGTACTACAAGGGCTTTCTTCAAGATTATAGAGCAGTCTAGTCCCTGGTTCCTTCATTCGGGAGGTCTCAATGTTCCAGATTGGGAACAGGTCCGTGCGGACTTAGAGAAAAGGCTACACACAAAGGGGCCACAGTCTTTTCCCATTACCACCTTCTCTGTATGGAGGCTAATTAAGGACTCTTAAGTAAAAAGGTTTTGATTTAGGAACAAGTCAGTTATCTAAGACCTTTGAATCCACCCAAGAAGCGGTTTCTACCCAGTCCCTTAAAGAAATTGAAACAGCGAGGAAGGGAAAGGAGAGGATGAGGAGGAAGATGAGGAATTGCAGTTGGAAAAGGATATCCAGACATTGCAAGAGAAATTATAGGAGTGGGAATTAAAAGAACAATGTAAGCAGGAACCAAAGTATTCAGTGGGAAGACAACCTCCCTTTAATCCAGGACGTGAGTCTAGGTCTACCGGTCCTACGGCGCCTCCAGAGCCTCAATCGGGAGGCGTGGTGTTCCCAGTAATAGAAGTATTAGATACAGGGGCCGATGTTTCTGTCATTTCAAAATCAGTGGCCACCAAAGTGGCCTACTCAAAGGGTTGCAACCACTTTGCAAGGTCTAGGTTATAATTCTAATCCATTACAAAGCTCCAGGTTTATCCCATAGAAAGATGAAGGGCATAACGGACTCTTTCAGACTTCCATCCTTTCTGATCTGCCTGTTAATTTATGGGGTAGAGACATTTTGTCTGCCATGGGTGCTGTGCTAACCACGCAGCTGGTCCAACAAAATATTACAGAACAAGGATATGTTCCAGACAAGACAGTGCTGAGGATGATGGAAAGGCAGGGATATGAGCTGGGATGGGTTATAGGAAAAAAGATCACAGGGTAGAATGACTCCCCTCACTGCTGAGGATGATATAATAAGACTTGGTAAGGATAGAACAGGACTGGGAAATTCTTAATAAGGTCTACTGCAGCAACATCCTCAAAAATAGACCCTATACCCATTCAATGGAAAACAGATGATCCTGTGTGGGTAGAGCAGTGGCCCTTAACTAAGGAAAAACTGAAGGCTGCTCAGTCCCTGGTGAAAGAACAATTAAAAGCAGGACATTTAGTTCCATCAACATCCCCCTGGAACACACCTATTTTTGTCATTAAAAAGAAGTCTGGAAAATGGAGACTTTTACAAGATCTGAGGGCTGTCAGTTTCTTAAGTCACATCCTGTTTTTCCAAAAATAGTGAAGACCATTCCTATCCCCGGAGCACATTCAGTCTTTACTGATGGGTCATCTAATGGTACTGTATCAGTGTACTCTTCAGGCAAAAGTATCACCCAACGATTTCATCCAGGGTCTGCCCAGAAAATCGAACTTCAAGCATTGACCCTGGTGCTTCAGATGTTTACCTGAGCCTATTAACATTTATACTGACAGTGTGTACATTTCCGAAATCATTCCTTCCCTGGAGACAGGGCTAGGCGGCTAACATCCACGCCGTAGACCCAATGACGGGTAAGCCATGTTCTTTGGTCCCTGCAACCTAAGACTCTAGGAAAAGAGGGGGAATTGTGAGAACATTCTTGTGTGCATGGCTACTTTCTGTTTAACAGAACCAGCTGTACCCTGACTTCTGAGAGAAGCCACAGGTGCTGACCATTCCTTGAACGCCCGTGTTCTCGTGGTCTGAGCTTGTTTTGCAGCCTGAGCAATTTCCACACCTGGGTCTGCAGTTCCACACCTCCCACACCCCTCGGGGGTTAGAAAAGATATATAAGCCCAGGGTGCTAACGAGCTTTGAGCTTCTTTTTCTTCAGAATTGTTGTTGTGTGTGTTTCTTTCATCCGCGGCTCCCTCGCCGACTCGGTTTCACTTTGGTCCGGCGCAGGCGCTGGGACCACATCCCATCCCAACCACAAAACAGTACTTGATTTCTATGACTTTTCACAATTGTCCTGAAATGTTCCCTCACCACCTCACATCATACATATAGTATTTTATGGGACTATACTAGAAAATTAAACAAGAATTAATCTCATGTATGAAAACTTAGAATTGAACCCACCAACAGAATTATGTTTAGAATATTAAAACAAAAGAATGATAAAAACTCAGAAGCAAATTACTTAAAAGCAGGAAGATCCATTTATTAATTGTTATTGCATTAAATATGGAGCTATATACCTTCATGAGCAGGAGGCCCTGTGCTATTATATCTAGGAGCTTAGAATTTGGAACCAGCCTACTTGAGATCAAAATGCAGCTCTAGCATTTGATGTTGGTTTGAATTCTTGGTGAAGGTAATCCATCACTACATGTTTCAATTTTTCTCATCTGCAAAATGTAGCTGACAATAACACCTACTGCATAGGGTTGGTGTGAGGATTGAATTGGAAAACTAAGCCTGACTCAGTGGCTCACACTTTTAATCCTAGCTACTCAGGAAGCTGAGGCAGGAGGATCACAATTTTGAACCAAGTTAGGGCCACTTAGTGAGACTGTCTCAAAATAAACAAAAGCAAGGTCTGGGAATGTGTAGCTCAGTGGTAGAGTATCCTTGAGTTCATTCCCTATACCAAAAAAAAAAAAAATACATACATAAATTGTAAAAGCTATCTATAGTACATAACGGTCAATATCCAAATATGTTTACACTAGTTAAAAGAAACAAGACGGTAAGTTTACTTAACCAAAGGAAGATACAGAATGGCTCAATGTAATATATATCACAAAACACATCATGGTGCACAGAGGGAGCTGTAAAAGACATAGTGCACATGGTGAAGCGTGGATCCTCAGAACCTGGTTAAAATGCCTGACTCTAAAAAAAGAGGAGGAAAGGAAGAATTCTGGAGTTCCAGAGTGACCTGTCAAATTGCTCCTGTGACAGAAGCCCAGATGAGCATCACCACAGCTATTACAGGAGCTGACTCTGCATTGGCTCTAGAGTAAGGCACTCTTACTTGAGTGTTTCCCTTCTGCTCTGCAGAAAAAGTAAAATAACCTGGAAGATGAAAAAGAGAAAGGAAGTTAGACTTCTACCAACACATCAGTAACAACAAAACTTTTATTTGATACACATATTATGAATGAGATTCTTCACAAATATTAGAAAATTCTGGAGTCCTGGACATATTTCCATTTCTAGGCCAGTGGGGAAAGGGTATCTTTTCATTTTATAAAAATGTTAATGGGTTATATTTATGGAGCATAGTGTGATGTTTTCATACATATATACATTGTGTAATGATCAAATTTGAGTAATTAGCATACTCATCACCTGAAACAATCATCATTTCTCTGCAGTGAGAACATTCAAAATCTTTTACAGCTATTGTGAAATAAACAATATATTTTTTTGTACCAGGAATTGAACCCAGGGGCATTTGACCACTGAGCCACATCCTTAGCCCTTTGTTATTTTTTATTTTGAGAAAGAGTCTCACTAAGTTGAGCCTGGCTTTGAACTTGTGATCCTCCAGCCTCAGCCTCCCAAGCCATTGGGATTACAGGCATATGCCACCATGGCCAGCTATATTATTCATTTTTATAGTAAAATGTACTTTGATATTTACTAGGTTTTTTCTCTCTACTTATGCGTATGTTTGACAATCTTTTTTAACTTTTTGTAAAGTGCTAAATGTAAATATCACTGCAGCAGAATGTTTTTCTTGATCACAAAACTGTATCTACCTCTGGGCTTTGAACTCAGATGGCATAATTGAGATTTGATTTTCCTTATGTAAAATTGTTCTATTTGTCTTCTTGGATGATAGGGCTTTTCATTTTTATTTTTCTTCAAGAGCTATTTCTTGCACTTAGATCAATTTTCCTTTTTTTTTTTTTTGTTAATCATCTTTCTTGACAACTTCCTTATTGTTGCTGCTCTTTGTGTGAAAATACACTCCCATTGTCTAAACACTATCAACATGGATTTTTGAAGCCCTTCCCTATAGGAGTTTATTCTAGAAAGGCCGCATAACAGTTCTGGAGACTTGGGAGTGACTCTGTAGGATAGGTTATTTCTTAGTCTTTCTAGAGGTCCTAAAAGATGGTCTTGAGTTTTTTTCCCTAAGAGCAGGATATGGTAAAACTTGGAGCTTATGGTTGATGGAGATCCAAAAAATAAGGTCTGGTAGAAAATACCAAATAGAGTTCATGACAGAGTTCTACAAACAAAAGCAAAAAAATTCCAGAAGGAAGGTTGAGATTGTAGCTCAATGGTAGAGCACTTACCTAGCATGTGAGGCACTGGATTTGATTTTCAGCACTGCAAATAAATACATACATAAATACATATCCATAGACAACTAAATTTTTAAAAAAATTAAATGAAATCCAGAATGAGAAAAATCTGAGCAACAGTAATCAAGAATGAGTGAAGACTGGCATAACGTAACAAGCATCAAGTGCATAATACCTAATGGTCTTTCTTGATTATGCTAGCTCACTTCCATAGCTAACTAGAAGTCTTCTCTGAGGTTTACATAAAGGGCATTTTGGCTTCCTGACATGTTGACTTAAAAATAATACAAAATAGGTCAGATACAGAAGTGCACACCTGAAATCCTGTCTAAAGGAGGAGGATCTCAAGTGGAGGCCAGGCTCAGGAACTTAGAGACACCCTGTCTAAGTTGAATGCCATAGAAGAGGTGGCTTATCAACAAAAATGGGAAAAAAAAATGGCTGGGCATGTAACTCAGTGGTATAGTGCCCCTGAGTTCAATCCCAAGTACCCTCCTGCAAACATACAAAACTAAACCCAAAACAAATTATTGTCCAATTTTCTTGGATGATAGAGTAGAACAGAGAATTACCTCTATGTGAACACTTAAGAGACTTAGAGAAGGAGTAACATTTGAATAAAATCTCAATTATAGAATGGACCATACACTTACCACATACAGAGAATGAAATGGACAAAGCAAACAAAATTCTTTGCTTTTCTATAATTGATCAAATCTTCATAAACCCTAAACCTAGTGGGGGAAAAGATGGCATTTTTTAAATGTACCAAATAATGCTCTCATTATGTTCCCAGTTGAATAGTCTCTTTTGAATGACTCATGATATTTTAGCTAACTTACTTGTATTTTACATATTTCTTTCCTTATTCATCTTCAAGATGCCATCTGTGTATGGGGAGTGACAGCTCACAATGTGATAGCAGGTAGCTTTCTGATGGTGACTGCAAACCCTCAAAGTCTTCGCTGGTTTCTGCAGTAAAGTTGCTACTCTGGTCTGGTTTCAGGAATACAACCAGCTGAGACATTCCTGGTTCCTTTAAGCTTAGTTTATTAGAATTCATCCAAATGCTGGATGTGTTACATCTCTGGACTATGCAGCCTTACTTCCAACTTGAGGACTCAGTTGATCCACAGCATCCCAGCTTTTCTGTGTGGGCTTATCAGGACACTCGATCTCCTAGGAGGCAAGGGTCTTCTGAGGGCTCATCTATAGAGCAGCCTCCTTGTATTCATATAGCAGTGTTGGACCATGCTGGACACAGCTCCATGCCACATGCTGGACTCTCTACCTACAACCTCCTGTGTTAGTCTGGAAGGGCTGCTATAACAGAATTCCATAGAACAGGTGGCTTATCAACAAAAATTTATGACCCCCTATTCTACAGCTGAGAAGTCCAAGCTGGAGGAACCAACAGATTCTGTGTCTGGTGAGCACCGTTTTTGGTTCATAGATGGTTCATGATTCACTGCCTCCACACATGGCAGAAGACAAAAAGCATGCTCACTGTCCCTCTCTGTGTGTCTCTCTCCATGTTCTATTTACTTATTGTTTTTTTTACATATATATACACAATTAGGATTCATTTTGACATAAAAGCATGGAATATAACATATAATTTGTCTTAAGTTAGTCCCCAGTACCTCCCCCTTCCTCCTTCCATTCCCTTCCTTCTACTCTACTGATATTTTCTGCTATTTACTTATAGATTTTTTAACTAGTGTCTTGTGGATATACATGATGGTCACTGTAGCATATTCATATATGTACATGGGAAAGTTAGGTCAGATTCATTCCACTATCTTTGCCTATCTCATCCCTTCTCCTTTCCGTTCATCCCCCTTTGTCTACTCTACTGATCTGCCTTCTGTTTTTTAATCCCCTCCCCTTATTTGGATTAGCTTACACATATCATAGAAAACATTCATTCTTTGACTTCTTGAGACTGACTTATTTTACTTACCATGATAGTCCTCAGTTCCATCCATCTAACAGCAAATGCTATAAAGTCAGTCTTTGACTGAGTAATATTCCATTGTATATACACATCACATTTTCTTTATCCACAGGGCAACTGTGTTGGCTCCATAGCAACACATTGTGTTGCTATAAACATTGTACTGCTATAAACATTGATGTAGCTGTGTCACTGTAAGATGCTGATTTTAAATCTTTGCTATGTAACAAGGAGTAGGTCATTTGGTGGTTCCATTACTAACTTTCTGAGGAATCTCCATACTGCTTTCCAGCGCTATTGTGGTAATTTCGGTCCTACCAACAAAATGTGAGTGTACCCTCTTCCCTACATCTTTATCAACATTTATTGTTACTTGTATTCTTGATAATTGCCATTCTGACTGGAGTTAGATGAAATCTCAGTATAGTTTTAATTTGCATTTTCTTGTGAGAGATGATGAACATTTTTTCATATTTCTTGACCGTTTGTATTTTTTGAGAAGTGTCTATTTAGTTCTTTTACCCATTTGTTGGTCGAGTTATTTTTTTCTGGTGTTTTCTTGAGTTCTTTGTATATCCTGAATACTAATGCCAGATCTGAGGTGCAAGTGGTAAAGATCTTCTCCTATTCTGTAGGTTCTCTCCTGATTATTTTCTTTGCTGTGAAGCTTTTAAATTTGCCATTCCATTTTTTTTTTTTTATTTTACTTGTGCTTGAGGAGTCCTGTTAAGAAAATCAGTTCCTATGCCAACATGTTGGAGTGTTGGGCCTACATTTCCTTCTAGAAGTTGCAGGGTTCATGGTATAATTTCTAGGACTTTAATTTACTTTGAGTTGAGTTTTGCACAGGGTGAGAGATGGGCATTACATTTCATTCTACGTATGGATTTCCAGTTTCTCCAGCATTTGTTGAGGAAGTTCTTTTCCAGAATATTTTTGGCACCTTTGAGAGAACTATATGTAGGTTTTTCTGTGTTCTATTTTGTTCCATTGGTCTTCATATCTGTTTTGGTGTCAGTACCAAGCTGTTTTTGTTACTATCTCTGTAGTATAATTTGAGGTCTGGTTTTATGTCTCCTGCTTCACTTTTCTCACTAAGGATTGCTTTGGCTATTCTGGATCTCTTATCTTTCCAAATTTTATAACTGCTTTTTCTAGTTCCAAAGCATCTTTCTTAAGCCTCTTAATCTCATTGAGGTTCCTGCCCTCATGATCTAATTACCTCCCCAAATCTCCACCTTCAACAATTGCACAGGCGATTAGTTTTCAACATATGAATTTTAGGTGACACAAACATCCACTTCTTATCCTGACAAAGTGTAGATAGGTGCTTTAAGGAAGATCGTACATGTCAAAATAACTTATATGCCTATCATCCCAGCCACTCAGGAGACTGAGGCAGGAGGATCACATCAGGCAAGCCTCAGCAACTTAGGAAGACCCTATCTCAAAAAAAATAAAAGGGAAGGGGATGTAGTTCAATGGTGGAGCACTCCTGAGTTCAATCCCCAGTAACCTCTTCCCCCCCCCCCAAAAAAAAAGACAAAATGTATTGTTTTTCTCTGGTCAAGACTCTAGCTTAAGGGCTGGGGATATAGCTCAGTTGGTAAGAGTGCTTGCCTCATATACACAAGGCCCTGGGTTTAATCCCCAGCACCACAAAAAAAAATTCTAGTACAAAAGGAAGAAATTGACAGAACACAGATGTTAGGTTTCTTTATTCCCCTCTGTTCACTCTTCTCCCACATATCATTGGAATAGAAGGAACTGGCTTTCTCCTTATTCAAGTTTCTGGCAATGAACCTTGCCTGAGTCATTGTCTCCTTCTTCCTAAAGTCAAGAAGACCCATAGCTCAGTCTAAGTGGTAGAGGAAGTATGCTCACTAAGCTCTACAAGAAACTCCAAGATCTGGCATGGTAGGTTAGCCCTGCCTTTTAATATTAAGAGCTGCTAAGAGTTTTTGAAATAAATCCTTTGCTCTTAAAATATTTGTCTTGAATAATATAGCATAAAAATCATAACAAAGTGTAACCAGTTGTTTGGTTCAGTGTACTTCAGTTAACATAGTTCAAATGTGTCAGGGCCTCTATTTCTTAAACTAAACCAATAACAATCCATAGAACTATAAGATGACTCTACTTTTTTTAAACTTATTTAGAAAAAAATATGCATCTGCAAAATATCTCAAACTTAAGCTTAATATTCCATCTGACTTAGCTTACACAGAGCAAAAAAAACCTCAAAATATTCTTTATCAGAGGTCAAATGTAGCTCTAGACTAGAAATTCTGAACTAAATTGACAGAAAAATTTTTGAGTTTTGACTAGTTCATAAAATAGCTTTAATACTCGGTAACTTCAGAAATTGTGTATTTGATTCCTCCATTAATCAAAATGTCAAGGAGCAAACTGACTACTCAAAAAGTTTCAGATTTGGTTTTGTTCACCCCTAAGCTAATTACTGGTGCAAAATGAAAAATTTCTAGACACAGCTAATTCTTAACAGGTTAAAAAAGACAGTCTTAAGAAATTTTGAGTTGTAAACTGGTAGTATTAAAACTTATGCATTTTGTAGCTTTCTTCAAAAATATAAAGATCCATTCAAATGTGAGTTTGTGTGTGTGTACTTATAGGGACTTGAGTGTAAATGAAAGGAGCAGTTGTGAAATGTTTTGCAAAGTTCACTGTCACATTAAAGAACATTCATTGTGAATTTTAATATCAAACACACTAATTGTCAAAAAGTGTTGAACCTACTACTTCTAAGGCAAAGTACTTACAAGGGAGTGGGGCCATATGTTTAGAAACCATAATAATCTCCTTAGATCACCTGTTTACCAGATAAGCAGTTGCCCCATCAACTGTCCTCAGGCGATAACAGTAAGAACCCCTTACCCACATTCAATGGTCCTCTCATCAAAATGGTGGGCAAACTCCACCTAAGAGATGCATTTAGGTTACAGCTAGGTTGAACCTACAGATTTTCATCAAAAATGGACCCAAGGGATACTAATCAGATTCACAGAATAGACAAAACATAATCACCCAAATGGGACTCTAAGCCCAAGGTGAGTAAACTGTCCATTCCAGGGAGTTCTTAAGTTAGGGACAAAGTCTAAAGCTGGCATCCTGGAGACAAGTTGGAAAACAAATTTGGACATAAAGGCTGATTGACTTGGAGCTCCTGAAGCCAGAAAGGTGCAGAGTAACAGGCCCACCCTCTCTTGCTGTGGATGTTAGAGATGCGGGGGGAGAGAAAATGGGGTGGAGCATGAACACTTAATGGACCTGAGAACTTGCCACATGTTGGCCACAAAGCGTGACCCTGTCTGTACTAACACTTGCATCAGAATCCCCTGGAAAGCAGTTTTCAAAAGCAGATTCCCAGGCTCCATTTTAGACCTCCTGAGTGGAATCTCTGGAAGGAGAGTTTTGGCATTTAGACTTTAAATACTTTCCCCAGGGGGGCGGTCCCAAGATGGCGGCCTAGACGGACGCTGTGGTCAGTCTCTCCAGAGCCAGAGGTTGAAGTTGTGGAAATACCATCTCCCAGCCAGCTTCTGGATATCATCATACAGCTACCCGGGCAGGAATTTCACTTGCGCGTGTAAGCAGGGCCACCAGCCAGCAGCCATTGCCACAAGCAGAGTGACTTCAGCAGCAAGCGGCAGC
>PVHX01024219.1:0-24425 GCA_004024805.1 Geosciurus inauris
GTTCCTTGCTCTCTGTTTTTCTTTTAATGGGAAAAAAAAATGGTACAGATATTTGATGAGGACCACTAGTCAGTGAAGGAGGAAAGAGATGAAGAAGGAAGAGGACGAGGGGAGAGGAGAGAGAGAAGGGAGGGGGAAGAGGAAATCCAAGGGGAAAAGCAGATGAGAATTGCTCTAGTTTGAATCTTGACTGTCCCCCAAAGGCTCTTAGGTTGAAGGCTTGGTCCCAGAGTGGTGGTGTTGGGTGGTGCTGGAGCCTTCAGGAGGAGGGACCTTGTGAGAAGTCCTTAGGTATGGGCATGCCCCCGAAGGGGACTGTGGGGCCCTAGCCTCTGGCCCTTCACTCCCTGGGCTGGCAGTGGTAGGGACAGCCACATTACATTTCTAAGCAGCAGTGGCAATAAGACTGGGGTCTATAACAGGACACAGCAGGGGCAGAGGTTTGGGGACACAGTAAAGCATCCAGTGATCTGTGGTGGCTGCGGCTGTATCCTCTCCAGGCTGATTATATCACATAATTTTGACAATGGCCCTAGCTGCTGATCTTGCTTCTGTTTTCTGAGCTGCTTCACCAGCCTCACTGGGGATTCTGGGAGCTGCCCACTGTCTTTTTGATCCATTCTTTATCTGTTTCAATCAACCGAGTCGGTTTCTGTTGCTTACAACTAAGATCTATGCCTGAGTCAATCATGCATGATGCCCAGTGCTTTATAAAAAGGAGCTTTTAAAATCTTCCCAGCAAATCTAAAAAGGTAGACTTACTTGATCATCTCCATCTTCCCAAGAGGAAACTGAGAAACTGAGAGATAAAGAGCTTAAGTAACTTGCCCAACGGCACAAAGCTAGCAGATAGCAGAGATGGGCTCAAACCCAGGCCTATTTGCTTCCAAAGCACTAACAACCACATTCTGCTGTCCCTTTTTTGGACAAGCTCCACCACCTCCATTAAATAGCAGTAGTGCACAGTGAGATGTCCTCCTTGTGTCCTTGCACTGAGCCAACACAACAGCAAACACAACTCTGACTCTGTTCTCAGAAGATTATTTTGTGAGCCCATTTATGCTGTTTGTGAATTCCTAGGATCCTTGACACCAGTGTCCTCATCTACAAATGACAGCCAAACTTCCCCTTACCCTTTGGACTATAAGACAATAAAAGGAAATTCAGTTTCTAAAGCCAGGGTCCCCACTTAAGGGATAAGGTTGTTATTTCTCCAAGCCTGAACTGGAAGACTTAGCAGTTTGCCCCCCAGGTCTTCAAGAGGCTACCATGATCACATGCTTTCTTCCCTATCCCTACTGTGTCAGCTCAGGTCCTCTAGGATGCTATGACAGAGTTAGGAATGCAAGAGGTTGACTGAGGATAGGATACACCTATCAAAGATAAAGGAGGCTGGGCATGGTGGTGCACTCCTGTAATTTCAGCAGCTCTGGAGGTTGAGGCAGGGGATGGCAAGTTCAAAGCCAGCCTCAGCAAAAAAAAAAAAAGCGAGGTGCTAAGCAACTCAGTGAGACCTTGTCTCTAAATTAAATACAAAATAGGGCTGGGAATGTGGCTCAGAGGTCAAGTGCTCCTGAGTTCAATCCCCAGTACCCCCAACTAAAAAAAAAAAGATAAAAGGAGACAACTGGATTGGGCAGGCAGGGCCTTGGATCAGCCAACTCAACGTGATGTTTTGAAGCAAAGATTGTTCATTTGAGAAGTTCTGTAGAAATATCTAGGCCTATCTTCACCATACTTGGTCATTACCTGTATGGCTGCCCCAGAAGAGTATAGCCCCTGCTCAAAAGCTATGGTGGATCCCAGCAGTGCTGCAGTTAATTGCACTCCTCCCAGCTGAATATCAAGTTCTCTCTCTCTCTCTCTCTCTCTTTCTCTCTTTTTAATGTATATTTTTTAGTTGCAGGTGGACACAAAACTTTTTATTTTTATTTTTATGTGGTACTGAGGATCGTTTGAACCCAGTGCCTCATATGTGATAGGTGAGCACTCTCTCACTGAGCCACAGCCTCAGCCCCTCAAGTTTTCTGTTGAAGGGAAAACTGAGTGACCTACCTCTATGGCTTGTGCACCTAACACCTCCCTTCTTTTCTCTGGGAATTCTGCAGATTGAAAGATTTTTGTCAGATCTATGTTATTTATTAAAGAACCCATACTTCTGTCCTTCTACTAGGGTTCGTGTGCTAAGACACCCACTCTGACCTGAACTTACTTGACTAAGTGATCCCAAATCTTCAGAGATACATAAAGCAGTTGCTCTTTAAAATAATGGTAATTATGTTACAGATCCGTATTATAAATATTCATTAGAATTTTAATTCATTAGCAAAATTCAACTCTGACAAGCCTCCCATCTTTTTTGCTAGTTTTACACCAACACCTAAAGGAATCCCAGCAGCTCATTTTTTGTGTGTGCATGGCCAAACAACCTCTCAAAATTGCCCAGCTATTTCCTACAGCATGTCAGAAAAGTACTAAAGCTGAAAAAAGCCTCAAATGGCCATCCCTTGGTATGATCGCCTGCCTCAATGCCACTGTCTCCATGCTCAGAATCTGAGTTTGGGAGACAAAATAACCATTCCTTTTACAAACCATTATTAAACATTTACTTAGAAACAGGCTCTGTTCCACACACTGAAATTAGAATGATTGTGCCATTTTAAAAGACATCTACGAATTACTTTATAACTCTTTCTTCAAATGATAGAGCCTAACTCCTTTTCCCTTAAGTGTGGGCCAGGCTTTATGACTCACTTCTAACAAATAGAAGGGGACAATAGTTACAATGTTTGACTCCTAGATCATAAAAGGCACAGCATCTCCCACTTTGCTCTAGGGAAATGAGTCGCCATGTTGTGAGGCTATTCAAGCAGCCCTATAGAAAAGTCCAGGTTGTAAGCCTCTGGCCAAAAAGCATGTGAGTGTCCCATCCTGGAGGTGAGTCAAGCCTTCAGATAACTGCAGCCCCAACCAATATCTTGAGTGCAACTTCGTGAGAGACCCCAAGCAACATTACTTAGGCAAGTTACTCCCAAATTCTTAACTCACAAAAACTGAAATGATAAATATCTTGTGCTGTTTTAAGCCACCAAGTTTTGGAGTAATTTTTTATATAGCAATAGACACAGTGAGAGACAGGACAAACAGTGCCTGTCCTCATTCTGGCAGTATAATGGAGAGAAGGAGAGAGGGATAAAAGGAAGGAGGGAGGGAAGCAAGAAAAACAGGGAGAGACGAAAGAAGGGAAGGAAGGAGAGAAAGAGGTGGAGGGAAAGAAGGGAAAAAAAGAAAAGGTTCAAATAAGCACTCACAAAATCTGGATAGACAAAAACCTGGCAAAATATATTTATGTCCTTGTGCATTTACTTTCTAATGTCTTCAAGGTATGTTAAGTTTGTCTGGAAACCTAAAACATTTACATATTTTCCTCTATTCTCTGTTTTCATCGTTAGATTTCACTTGACTGTAGGCAGCTGACTACAGTGCTAAATTAAAGGTTTTTATTTTCTCTCATAGTAAGTCTGGAGGTTGAACTTAAGCAGCTGCTTAAGGAAGACAAGATTTCAGGCTCCTTTTGGTTTCTTTCTCTATCACCCTTAGTTCCTGACTTTCTGCCTCAGAATTGAAAGTTAGGCTGCTGCCCCTCCCACGTGGTGCACATACTCCCACAGGAAGAAGGGAAAGAGTAAAGGAAAAAAACACATGCGTCAATGGGACTTTTACCTTTTTATAAGCAAAACAATGGCTTTCTTGGATGTGTCCCACACAGAAAATGTCTACTTATATCTCTTTGGCCAGACCTGGGCTGTGGACACTCCAGCTTCAAGGGAATCGAGAGGTACGTGGTCTTCAATGTACACACGCTGCCCTAAATACAACTGGAGCTCTGTTAGAGAAGACTGAGGAGAGTCTGGACATTGGAAGGCCAACTGGAAGTGTCTACACTGCCACAGACAAATAAATCAACTGGATTCCAAAGTTCTGGCTCAAACTTAGAAGCCTAGATAGAAATGATCTTTTTTAAATCTGAAATTCTTTTTGGGGGGGCGGGTACTGGGGATTGAACTCAGGGGTACTCACCACTGAGCCACATCTCCAGCCTTATTTTTGTGTTTCATTTAGAGATAGGGTCTCACTGAGTTGCTTAGCACCTCACCATTGCTGTGGCTGGCTTTGAACTCATGATTCTTTGGTCTCAGCCTCCCAAAGTGCTGGTCAAGTCTGGATTTTTGAGCACAAAGATTCAGACTTTTCGTAAATGGTGCTAAGCCATGCAAATGAAAAGTGAAAAAGTCTCAACATGGTTTATTTATCTATATACTATTAAATGTATCTGTTTATGCCAAACATGAATCTTTTCTCCTTGAAATATTATTCTTTTTTTTTAATATATTTTTAGTTGTAGATGGACACAATATCTTTATTTTATTGGTTTGTATGTGGTGCTGAGGATCGAACCCAAGGCCTCACGCATGCGAGGCAAGCACTCTACTGCTGAGCTACAATCCCAGCCCTGAAATATTATTCTTGACACTGTACACACTCAATTTTTTCCCACAGTTTTTATTGGTGCATCATAGTTGCACATAATGATGGGATTATGTTGTTACATATTCATACATGCACACAATATAGCAATATAATTGACCAATATCATTCCCCAGCATTTCCCCCCTTCTCGCCTCTTCCACCCTTGGTCCCTTTTCTCCACTGATCCCCCCTTGATTCTCATGAGATCCATCCCTGCCTTTCTTTTCCTTTTTCTTTTCTAGATTCCACATATGAGAAAAAACATATGACCTTTGGCCTTCTCAGTTTGACTTATGTTGGTTAGCATAATGTTCCCTAATTCCATCCATTTTCCTGCAAATGATATAATCTCATTTTTTATGGCTAAAAATTCCATTGGTACACACTCAATTGCAGATTTCCCCTCCAACCATGTGCCTTCCTTCACGTCCTTCATGTAGATATTTGTTCAGCTAGAGAGGCAACAAGTGAAACTCTCCATGTGTCCATGAAATGAAAGAGCCAGTTCTGCTGTGAACTGGGAAATCAGAAGATTTTGCAAGAAGAATCAAGAGTGCAAGGGATGACTTGGTGTGTAGCTCAGTGATAGAGCAATTGCTTACCATAGCAAGGGCCTAGGTTCATTCCCCAGCATCACAAAACAAAACAAAGGAACGCAAGGGATTCATAATGTAACTGAGCCTTTTCTAGAGAAAGTTTAGAATGCAGGGGGTGGAGTGACTTGTGAGGAGGAAGATGGTTTCCTCAACAAGGACATGACAGGTGTGATAACTCAAAGACCCAGGCAGATGAATCCTGAAGCATAGGCAACAAGAAAATAGCCAATGGGACATGCCTTCATGCCCTATTTGTGGCATGAAATTTGTTTGAGCAATTTCTTTTTCAATTATGACCATTGCCTTAATTATCTCAGTTCATCAAACTGAGATATTGACCATTATCTAAGTGCCGGAAATTCTGGTGGAAGCTGGCATTCTTCCCTGTCCTACAGGAGGGGAGAAAAAACATTATTGCTAAATGGAACTTTGAATGGATACCTATTTATTTTAGAGGTAAGGATAATATGGTCCAGAAAAATTAAATGACTCCCTATTGTCATTGGTTAATTAATAGAAAAAATCATGACAAAATCCGGGGTCTTCAGAGTCTTAAATGCATTGACCCTCAAACAAAACCCTGGAGACCTGGGTGGAGCCCAGCTCCTCACTAGGGCAGTCCCTCCCTGTCAGATAGGGTTTTGTGGTTACCACCCGTTGTTTTGTTTGTTTGTTTACAACTGACCTACCCTGTTCAAAGTCATTCCATTTGAAAATTATTCCCACTTCTCAACTCACCACGTTATTTTTCTCTCCTGTCAACAAACACCAACTGAAACCTGATTGAAAATTCCTCTCCACAATGCCTGGATGAATCTGCCCAATGCCACTCCGTTCTGCTCCCAGCCCTTCCTCCCACATACAGCTTCCTCTGGTTCCTCCCTCCTCTTCATCACCTCCAAACACATCCACCAGGTTGATCTGCACTTGTTTCTTTCAATGGTCCTGAGGTGCTTTGATGTCAAATCAAAGGCTCTGCCTCCCAGGAAACAAAGGCAGCACTGCTCATGGGCTAAAGGTTTGCAATGAGATTACAACTGGACCTCTGCCATTTACTGTATGGACTTTGGGAAATCAGTTAACATCATTGAGCCTCAGGCTTTTTTTTTTTTTTTTTTGGTACTGGGCATTGAACTCAGGGGTACTCGACCACTGAGCCACATCCCCAGCCCTATTTTGTGTTTTATGTAGAGACAAGGTCTCACTGAGTTGCTTAGCACCTCCCATTGCTGAGACTGGCTTTGAACTCGCGATTCTCCTGTCTCAGTCTCCCTAAGTGCTTGGGATTACAGGCCTGCACCACTGCACCTGGCTAGGCTTTTTGAGTGTATAAAAAGGATAACTACCTACTTTATAAGGGTGAGGCAAGAATTTAAGACAACATATCATAAAGCACTGATTGGTATAAAGTGTCACACCGGTATAAAGTCAGGGTTCAACATGTACTCATTATCATTATTTTATTTCTTCCCACTATCCCTTTTCTTCAAAGAAGGCCTAACCCATTTATTTCATCAGACTTGAGTTCAAATTCCTAGTTCTTCTACAGAAGCAATTCCCATGACCTATCTGAGTCTCCTAGAACAAAGCCTGGCTGTGGATCACACCCAGTACTTACTGACTGAATAAAATACAGTTTCTTTATGAATAGCACAGGGATAATATATCTCATCTCACCATCTCATCTCATTTTTTGCCATAGTTAAACAAAGTACCTGCTGTTTTTCTCTTCTTCAGCTTAATTGATGAACCGGTTGCCCTAGAAGGGAAGAGATTCCATTAAGAGTCATGTGATGACTTTTACTCATGTGATGTCTTATTACTTATCCATATTTTCTTATTTCCCCAACTAGCTCTTAGGGAACAGTGTGTTAAAGATATGTAACACCTTCTTCTCCATCTGAGTTCTAGTTCAACTGGAAAGAAGACAAGAAATAATTAAATAGGGGCCTTTACTAAGCTAACTTGGAAACTGTGGCTGATAAGGGGGAAAAATTCTCATACAGAACCCCTCAATGTTAGGTAGATCTCTATACTCTGGAGCACTAGACCCCTGAACATCACCCTCTGTCCTGGAATATCTGCTCCTGGACAAGCAGAACAAAATGTGAAGATAGGCTATGTGTGTCCCTTTCCCATCCCATGCAAGTGACCCACTCAGTCTCCCCAGATGAGGAGTGAAGGTGAGGTACAGGCTGGGGTGTTTAGGGAAAACTTCTCATCTTTAAAACAAAAAGTGGGCAAGAAGCACTTACTGCCTAGCATTCTCTATGCAATACGTACTGCATGAGCATCCTTAATTCTCCATAGAAAGTTAGGAGGTACATCAAAAAGGGGTTAAGTGCCAGGCTGGGGACAGGCTGCTTGGTTTTGAATCTAAGTTCTCACACTTACCAGCTATGTGACCTTGAGCAAGTTATTTATCATTTCTGAGCCCCTTCCTTCCTTCCTTCCTCTCTTTTTAATTTGAAGTTTTGATAGATCTCTTGAAATATTTAGGGAAGTGATTACTACAGACAAAAAAAGATCATACCTAATATTTCATAGTTACTTTTCTTTTTTTGTCTGTTGTAAAAGAACTTAAAATCTACCCTTTGGGCAGATAGCAGTATACAATACAATGTTATTAACTATAGTTCTCATGTTCTACATTAGATCCCTAAATTTATTCATCCCATGTAACTTCAATTTTATTTTTTTTTTTAGTGTGTGTGTGTGTGTGTGTTTGAGACAGGGTCTTAGTATATTGCCCAGGCTGGTCTTGAACTCCTGGGCTCAAGTGATCCTCCAATTTCAGTTTTCTGAGTAACTGGGACTACAGGCAAATGCCACTATTCCTGCCTCATAACTGCAACTTTATATCCTTTGTAAGCCTCCATCTTATCATCTATAAAATGCCAGTAATGATAGTAGTTTCCTCACAGGATAGCTGTAAGATGAAGTAAAAGAATTTCTTTAAAATACTTGAAATAGTAAAGGGTAAAGGCAAAACAAATATAAGTTTTATCACTTTGGGAGGCTGAGACAGGAAAATTGTGAGTTCAAAGCCAGACTCAACAATGGCGAGGTGCTAAGCAACTCAGTGAGACCCTGTCTCTACATAAAACACAAAAAAAGGGCTGAGGATGTGACTCAGTGGTTGAATATCCCTGAGTTCAATCCCCGGTACATATATACATACATACATACATACATACATACATATATATATATGTATGTATGTATGTATGTATGTATGTATAAATTTTATTACTATGAGGTTAATGACCTTGTCTTTTTTTTTTTTTTGGTACTGGAGATTGAACTCAGGGGCACTTGATCACTGAGTCACATCCCCAGCCCGATTTTGTGGTTTAATATAGAGACAGGGTCTCACTGAGTTGCTTAGCGCCTCACTGTTGCTGAGGCTGGCTTTGAACTCGCAATTCTCCTGTCTCAGCCTCCCTAAGTGCTGGGATTACAGGCTTGCACCACTGTGCCCAGCAACCTTGTCTTATAAAAAAACTTCAGGCTGGGCTGGGGATGTGGCTCAGTGTGGCTCAGTGGTAGAGTGTCCACCTGGCATGCATGAAGCCCCAGGTTTGATTCCTAGCACCGCAAATCAATAAATAAAGACATACAATAGTGCTTCCTGCTTTGTGTAGGCACATGCAAGTAAATAGGAAAAAAAATTTTTTAAACTGCAGGTTTCTGTACTTTAAAAGGTGAAATAAAATAACATGCTAGCAAGAGTTGCAAATTAATTATTGCACTTGAACCCAAAGCAAAAATAATTATAGTTTATTCCTGATCATTCTTGTGATCTTGGACCATGCAAATCATCTCTCTCAAAGTGTGTAGATAATTTTGTATCCCTGTGACAAAGTGCCTGAGATAAACAACTTATAGGAGGGAGCATTATTTTTACTCACAGTTTCAGAAATTTTAATACATGGTCACTTGACCCTGTTGCCTTTGGGCCTGTGGCTAGGTAGCACGTCATGGTGGGAAGATTGTGGCAGAGGAAACCTGTTTACCTCATGATAGCTGGAAAGCAAATAAAGAGACAAGAAGATTCTGGGGGTCCCAATATCCCCTTTTAGAACATTCCCCCATGATCTAACTTCCTCCCACTAGGCCCCACCTCTTAAAGGTTCCACCACCTCCTAATAGCACCACAGGCTAGTGACCAAGTCTTTAGCATATGGTGTTTGGGAGACATTTAAGATCCAAACCATAATAGAGCAACCACCTCCTGCCTTAAATTACATTCTTCATATTTTTAAACAGAAGTCTCTTTGATCCTTCCAAATCGCATCACATAGCTTTATTTCTTTTTTTCTTTTTTCTTTTTTGGTACCAGGAATTGAACCCAGAGGTGCTTAACCACTGAGCCACATCCCCAGCCCTATTTTGTGTTTAGAGACAGGGTCTCACTGAGTTGCTTAGCCATGAACGTGTTTCATATGGAAAACTTCCAGATTTCTTCTTAGAGAGCTATGCAGATGTTATTTTCTTCCTCATTATGGCAAGTTGATCAAACTTAACTCTAGAAATTAGGCCTAAGAAATAACTCCCAGAAATTGTTATGAATTCCCATTCTTTCTGGTCACACACTGGCAAGAATCTCTCAAGTACATGTACCCTATAAAAGGTTATGCTTCTCATTACCATACATATTTCCTATGTTGAACCAGTTCTCACATTCTTACTGCTCTCAAAACCTTAGGGCAAGGGGAAATACTGGGGAACACTATTGGCCAAATTATATATATTTTTTTAATATTTTTTAGCTGTAGGTGGACATAATGTCTTTATTTTATTGCTTTGTATGTGGTGCTGAGGATCAAACCCAGGGCCTCACGCATGTGAGGCAAGTGCTCTACCACTGAGCTACAATCCCAGCCCCAAATTATATTGTTTTGTTGTGCACAAGTATGAACATATAACAAAGAATCCCACCATTATGTAAAATTATAATGCACCGATAAAAAAATAGGGGGAAAAGCTCCTTAGGACACTTAGAACAACATCAGCTGAGTCAACAGGAGACATGGAGAGAACAAATGGTGAACTTTACACATAATCCAAAATTTCAGTTTGACCCAACAGTTTCAATTATCTCTCTTTCCTTTCTTTTTCCAGCTCTATCTAGAGGGTAACCCTGAGCTAATACAATGCCTTTGCTGCCCACAGCTCGCAGTGGGTCTGCAGTGCAGTGGGAGGCTGGGAAAGAAGAGGGGGCCTCTTCCTTAGGGCTCCAGAGCCCAGGAAGGGACCACAACTTGGCAGGTGGGGGTTGGCTGGATCTCAGTTCAGGCTGCCTTCTCTACCAGGTGTCTTTAGGAAGCACACAAACTGCACAAATGTACACAGCAGCCTTGTTTAGCTATCATGGTAATTTTGGATTATGTATCTTTTCCCTTCTTTTGTCCAGTTAGAGATGAAAGCAGTTTTGCTCCAGAGGAGTCATGAAACAGGGCAAGTAGAGAAACTCTGAATAGTGGGCTTGACTATTCTGAACCCTCGACATACACTGATCCACCTTACTTCTCTCATTCTAAATCCAGTCTCAGCTGAAAAGCCAAGAGTATATTTACATAGGATGGATTTCACCACAAATTACCTGAATTAATGTCGGAGGACCTGACTGGATTTTGATCCACTAGAGCAGAGACAGTGCTAATCTGGCTCACCATAGTTTCTCCAGCTCTTCACATAGTACTTGATAAATAAAAAAGGGTTAGATAAATACTTATTGCTGAACTGATTGTTTAATAGGAGAATAATAAAGCCAATTGTGATTCTGTTTTTCACAGTTATTCTTACAGTTTAGGCATGACAAAAGTGCTTCAAATATTTCTTAAAAATCTGTAGGGCAGTAGGAAAGAAACGCATTTGATTAAATCTTCAACAAGCAATGTATGGTAGTTAAAACATAAACTTTGGTACCTTTATTTTTTACATGTTAAGCTGGGGGCACTACACAAAGTGGCAGTCTCAGTTTCTTCATCTCTAAAATGGGGTTAAGAATGCCCCTAGCAGAGTTGTTGTGATAAATGAAATGACAATATATGTATGAAACACTGAGTACAGTTACTGGCACATAGTAAACAATAAATGGTAGCTGATGTTTCCACGCCTTCAGAAGGCTAGAAAAAAATGTAAGTAAAAGAGGAAAAAATTATATAAGCATGTCAAAATCTAGGCAACTGATGATCCCAAGGCATGTGCTTATAGACGTACATTGTATCATGCACTCTGCTTTTATGTACATTTGAAACTTTTCATTTATTTTTTTAAGTCAAAAAGCCGAAAATCTGCAATTTCCTCTAAATCATCCAAATACTCAGTCAAGACTTCATCTATTCCCTCAACAAATATTTATCACATGCTGTATGCCAGGACTCTATGTGGTACCACCACATGGGATGATGGGGGCCTTACCCTCAGGGAATCTATCATCCAATTGGAAGAAAGACATTAAATACATAATCACACAAACAAATATCCCACAAGTTACAGAAAATGATCTGACTATGCTGATAGTGAACGACTATGGAGAAGAAAAGTCAGAAAGGCTCCCCTGAAGAAGTGATGTGAAAACGGACATGAAGGAGCTTAGCTAGGAAAAGGAAGAGGAGGGAGCACAGGTGATTGGCTCTGAGGTAGGCGTGGAGCACAGCACAAGGAGAAAGGTGCTGGAGGGGAGGCTAGAGAACTGGCAGAGCTCTGCAGGCCCCGACAGCATTCAGATCCTCGTTCTCCCTACATTGGGAAGCCTCAAAAAGGAATGAGAGCCGATGTTCATTAAAAGAATGCTCTCTGGTCACACAGAACAGATTGAAGGGGGATGTTTGGATATGCATGGCATCTTTAAAGGGTAGTGGCTGCCTCTGGGAATGGAAACCGGGAGACTCGATAACAGATGTTTGAGAGAGACGTAATTTTCACTATGTATGCTGGGTTTTTTTTCAGGGACAATGTTATTATTTTTATATCAATAAAAAACCTAACACAGGGCTGGGAATATAGCTCAGTTGGTAGAGTGCTTGCCTTGCATGCAGAAGGCCTGGGGTTCAATCCCCAGCACCACCAAAACAAACAAACAAACAAACAAAACTCAACAGTGCACATTCAACCCAGTTTAGTGATAAGTTCTTTAGCCTCTGCCTTTTCCAGTTTGGCAAGGTAAGCCCCAGAGTTTTGAACACAGGACATCACTTCCCCAGTGATCTATTATTATAATTGATAGTGTTCATTGGCTTAGCCAGAGCTCCTGGATTCCAAGTTGACCTGTGTCAAGGCAATTGTGGCTCACTTCTTGTGTGGACTATGTGGCTTTCTTGATGGTATAGTAGGTAACCCCCATCCTAGGACCCGGGGCAGGAAGGAAGACAGCCAGCTAGATGGAATTCACATAATGCACAATCACCACCAGCTGAGCCTTCTTGTTCACCCCCAAGGTGACAGTATTAACCCCTGCTGGAAGGTCAGATGATCTCTTAGTGGGGACATCCTCTTTGCCTGCAGCTTTCTTCTCAGCCAGGGCCTCTGCTCTTGCAGTGTCTCTGGTTTATACTTCTGGGCCAGTTTCTGCAATTGAGTAACTGGTGGTTCCAGTCCTGGGTGAACGGATGAATGGCAGGAGGCACTTTCAGTCACCAAAAGAGGAGAATCCTTTGCCACTGCAGCCATAGGTAGCAGGCCTATTTGACAAAGCTGGTAAGGTCCCTTCTGGGCTGAATGTCCTGTTTAGTACCAAAATCCTTAGGCCTTTTATCAGACATGAGATTTATTACCTGCTTGGCCTCCTGCTCCTTCATGACAGCAGGACCTGAGCCACCTTCTTCCTCTTGGCCTTCTTTCCACTCAACATCTTGGGCGGCTGGAGGAGAGTGACACACATGTCCTTTTGTATCACTGATGGGTTTTTCTATTAAAAACAAATGAAGAGCTGGGATTGAAGCTCAGCGGTAGAGTGCTTGCCTCGCATGCGTGAGGCCCCGGGTTCGATCCTCAGCACCACATACAAACCAATAAAATAAAGACATTGTGTCCATCTACAACTAAAAAAAAATTTTTTAAAAAAATGAAAACTCATTGTAAGAGAAAAACAATCACCTCTCTCAAAGAAAAAAAAACCTAAACCACACATCACAAGCACACACACACACACACACACACCACACCATCGGGTTACATAGCAATAGAGTAGAAGACAGGCTGACAACAGATTTCAGCCAAACAAAAGCTTCCCCAATGATTTGGCTTCATCTCTCTTTATGCCTTCCAGCAGCATGGGCCTCCAGAAGGCCCAAGAAGGATGTTTCCAAAGAGAACGCTGGAGTTTTGAGAGTCCTTTAAGGCCATGACTCTCGGAGCACTATTCCTGACAGACTGTCTGGAGAAATGTGTTCAGGCACCCACAGGTGGCTGGTTCCTGGAGTGTTTTTCAAGGGCAGGTGCTGGGCTTTCAGAGGTCCTTGAGAGGCCTTGCTCCAGGCTTGGGGAGGGGCCTTAGAGCAAGGTAAAGATAATGCCTATGGGTTAGTGGTGAAGGAGAGGCCTCACGGGGACCTCATCTTTGGAAACTGCCATTCTGCGTACTGCAAAATATACAACTTACTAAAGCAATCAGATGGTAGCTGATATAAGAAGGCTGATTTTATTCTGTGTGACCTTCCCTATGGCCTTTCTTTTTATCCGTATCACGTTCAACCAATCATTTGATTACAATTTGCTTGAAGATTTTCTTTGTGACCTATAAGAATATGATTCAAAATATGTAGACTAGGGACTTTGCTACACAGTGGGATTGTGGGTTACGTTCTTGTTCTTCCTTGTTTCTGACTTTTCTCCAGCAAACATGTTTACTTTTGTAGTTAGAGATGGGCATGACGTTATCTTTTTCAAAGTTGGCATGCATCTTGCCACCAAGAAATTGGAAATTATGACTTTGTGCTTTCATATCAGAAATACAATATGAACAAAAATAAGAGTTTAGAACAAGCCCGGCACAGTGGCACATACCTGTAGTCCTAGCACTTTGGGAGGCTGAGACAGGAGAATCACAAGTTCAAGGCCAGCCTCAGCAACAGCGAGGAGCTAAGCAACTCAGTGAGACCCTGTCTCTAAACAAAACACAAAATATAGGGCTGGGGATGTGGCTCAGTGGTGGAGTGCCCCTGAGTTCAATCCCCAGTACCAAAAAAAAAAGTTTAGAACAAGTAAGGGTTAGATGCTGCTGAGGCTTTTTTTTTTTTAGGTTCCTTGTACCTCAAAGTTACAAGATTTTTTTCTCAATTCTCCAATTCTACATGTCCTACCCCCACCTTATTCCCCCAACATCTGCAGCTGGGGCACCCTCTTGAACCATATTCTTCAGTTCAGCTGCCTTTATAAATTAACTTTCTAAACTAGGAAAGCAATACTCCACACCGCTAAGCAGAAGCAGTTTCACAAAGGCAGATGGAAACGGAGAAATGGGACCACATTCACTTAGTGATTTGCATAGGGCCAGACACTGAAAGCAGGGGCCTCTAGAATTCAGCCAAGGCAATCTTACAACTCCTGAAAAGTTACCCCTCTCCTTGGTCTAGGGCCTCATCTGGTGATCTTCCACTCCTTTAGGGGTGTGGCTGTGGGAGTAGGGGCTGAGTACTTGCCCCAGAGCCCAGCTGCCTGGGTTCGAATCCTCACGCCACCACTTCAGCTCTGTGCTCTCAAACAAATTACTTCATTTCACTAACCCTCTATTTCTTCAGTGGCGTAATGGGGACAGCATGAGGTGAGATAACACATGTGGCATCTAGTGAGTACTTAATGGATGTGAGCTATTTTAAATTTCAATAACTCTTCCACTTATTCCTGCAGCTTCTCAACTCTCAAAGTTAAATTTCTCTCCTTTAGATGTCGGTTATTGATTAAGAAAAAAATATACATATGTATCCTCCTCCCTCCAGGGCATGGTGGCTCATACCCATTGTCCCAGGTACTCAGGAGGCTGAGGAAGGAGGATTACTTGAGCCCAGGAGTTCAAGGCCAGCCTAGTCAAAACAGGGAGACCATTCATTTTATTTTTGGATGATTAAGAGAATTTCATCTGGATTGCTACTGAGGTGTCACTAGCATTAGGGAGAAGGAATTATCTGATTATTTGGTGAGCTATAATTGAATGGTTCCTCAGAACAGTGTTCTCTGTGTGGAAGTAGAAGGAAGAGCAGGGGGAGACATTGCAGACTGAGTTCTCATCAGAGAGGACAGATGAAAGAGAAATCAGTAAGGAGGGCCCCCTGTAGGAGTTCAATGTTTGTCTTAAATGATGGGATGATGGGATGGGCTGAGCCATGGTCAATGGTTTGAGATTTAAAACTGTACATCTACAACAATAGTTCTCAACTGGAGGCAACTTTGCTCCCCAGGGACATTTGACAATGTCTAAAAATCTTTTTGTCATCACAACTGGGCAAGAGGAGGGGTACTACTGGCATCTCCTAAGCAAAAGATAAACATCCTACCTGGCCAGGACAGCTCCCCACAACAAAGAATTGTCCAGCTCCACATGCCAATAGTGCCAAGAAACTGAGTTAGTAGATTTTCGCTTTTTGAGATAAATAAATAATTGCCCTCCTGTGTTCACTAGCATTCTTATAAATGTTTTTAGATTTTTTGTTTTTATTTCTGGCAACAATGTTTTCAGATTCAGCTGGTAATAGCAGCCTCTTTTCCATGGTTGCCTCTAGGTCTCATCTTTGCTCACCTAATGCCCCTCACCCTACAAACGCTTCTTCTCTTGGAGAAAGGAATCAAAATGCAGGGACACAGTAGCCACATGTGTTAATGATTATGTGATATCACCATAAAATTCCAGTCTCAGTAGCCTTCTCATCAATGCTTCTTTAGATAAGTCAAGATACTTCACCCCAATGGGCTGCTGTCCAAGCAGATTAAATTAAAAGAGCTTGTAGCACACTAGAAAGAAACTTATCAACATGATTAATCAGAAAGAGTTTTCCTGGCTGTTTGTTAATGCATTTCACCCATCAAACAACTGAGGAATGTGACTGCTGGCTGTTGACCCCAGTAACCCAACACCACTGTGCTGTGCTAAATTGATAAATTAGTTTAAAAGAATGTTTACCTCCTTTACTGTATGGCTCTGCTGGATGTCCTTTTATAAGAGGATGAGCCTGGCTTCCAAGTGTCTGGTGTGAAAGGTAAGAGACACAAAGGCACTGAACTTACCATGTGAATGTGCCACCTCACACTCAAGTCCCTTTAGGGCCAAAGGTCACATCCTTTCTTAGAAGTCCACCAAGGGAGAAAAACGAAGGTCTTTCCATGAAGCCATGAAGCCAGGAGGATAGCAAGTTCAAGGCCAGTCTCAGCAACTTAGTAAGGCCCTAAGCAACTTAATGAGACTCTGTCTCAAAATAAAAAATGAAAATAGGCTAGGGATATGGCTCAGGTGGAAACATTAGGACGTGCCCCCCAGTCACAATCCCTTTCAGAACCACTTGACTTTGGTAGCTAATTCAGGTCTGGGATGTGCAAAGCAAACACAAATGGCATTCCAGACGATCAACCATCACTGAACAGGAGTTTAAGTAAAGCAATAACTTACTGGCATTTGTAAGAGCCGGTGAACATACGTAGTTTAAGGACTGAGTGTTTGAAAAGAGCTGGCACTGGGGTCAGACTAAATGACTTAATGGCTAACAACAACCACTGCAGCTCTTTTGAGCATTTATTATGACAACTGCTCGAGGAATTCTCCTTTGGATCATTTAATTCTTGCAACATCTGTGAGGCCAGTATTATTATACATCCTGGAATTACAGGAGAAGAGAGTCTTTGGAACAGGGATTAGGAAGAATGCTCACAAAATTTGCCTCTGCAGATCCAGATGAGTGGCAGATGTGGTGAAGTACTGGCAGAAGAGATCTGAGAGGGAACTGCAAGAAGACAAAGTGAGGAAGGGAGGGGACGGCTTGGGCACTCAGGGTAAGGCAAGAGAGGCTTGGGTGGGCTGATGAGAAGATCATCTGCCAGGATCCAGAGCTCCAAAGTGTAGTATGCTGCTATTTTTTTGGTATAAAGGGTCAATGTGGGTGTTTGATAACAGTAAATCATTTAAAGAGGTTATTCATTTTTCAGTTGTCATGCCTTTGGATACTGAGTTTGGTGCTAACATGTTTTTAGTTTAACACATGCTATTTTTTTTTTAAACTAAGAGAACGCAGGTCTTAGACTGAAATTCTTTCTCTCGTTGTTTGTGGGGTTTTGTTTTGCTTTGCTTTTTAGACAGGGTCTCACTATGTTGCTGATTTCAAACTCCTGGACACAAGGAATCCTCCTACTTCAGTCTCTTGTGTAGCTGGGACTACAGATGCACACCACTGCACCTAGCCTAGCCTGAGAAGGAGTATTGGGAATTGAACCCACAGGCACTTTACCACTGAGCCATATCCCTAGCCTATTTTTATTTTTTATTTTGAGACAGAGTCTCATTAAGTTGCTTAGGGCCTCACTAAGTTGCTGAGGCTGGCCTCGAACTTGCCATCCTCCTGCCTCAACCTCCCGAATTGATAGGATTACAGGTGTGTGCCACTGTACCCAACTAGACTGAGATTCTTTTTTTTTTTAATATTTTTTTAGTTGTAGATGGACATAATGTCTTTATTTTATTGCTTTGTATGTGGTGCTGAGGATCAAACCCAGGGCCTCACGCATGCGAGGCAAGCGCTCTACCACTGAGCTACAACCCCAGCCCTAGACTGAGATTCTTAATAGGAAATCTAGCTAGAATTTAGGAATGTTGTTTTGTTTTCATTGTATTTATTTTTTATGTTACCTTCTATTTATAGTTAGTGATATTGGTTTCCATAAGTAATACTTATGGTAATTATATCAAGTTTTCTTTAAAGATGAATTTATTTTGTAAGAAATTTGATGTAAAGAAAACTGGTTAAAAAGAAGGATGAATCCAGGAATGGTAGCACATTCCTGTAATCTCAGTGGCTCAGGAGGCTAAGGCAGGAGGATCACAAGTTCAAAGCCAGCGTCAGCAACTTAGTGAGTCCTTAGGCAACTTAATGAGACCCTGTCTCACAATAAATAATAAAAAAGGGCCGGTTGTGTTGCTCAGTGATTAAGCAGCCCTGGGTTCAATCCCTGGTACCAAAAAAAAAAAGAGGATGATGCACAGATATGGAAAAAACCTGGACAGTGTTATGGAAATGGCTAAAGTTTGGGCAGTACTGCAGGTATACTAGAGAGAGGTGCCTCTTAGGGGAAAACTGAGACTCAGGAAATAAAGGCCAATTGGGAGAACTGTGGAAGAAAAAGAGAAAGATTTGATATCAGATTAGATATTCACAAGGGAAGATATTAACAAAAGGAAAATCCTTCCTTGAATTTGTATTTGTGTGATACTGAAAAAAACAGTTTAACAAATATTTTCTTTGTTTAAGGCTATACAAAGCAATGACCAGTTAAAAAATAGAAATTCCTATCAATTAGTTGACTGTTTTTGTTTACATAAGGGCAACCCATCACTTATTTTCCCATGCAACAGATTAGCAGGTTAAACACACACACACACACACACACACACACATACACACACACATGCAGATGTCTGAATGGAGCAGTTGTTCTGGCAACACTTTGAATTGCTGTGTACAGGAACAGAACATTAAAACTTGGAGGAAGGGTTGGCCTTTTCCAGACAACAAGGGAGCAGCTTTGTATCTGGTGGAGTTTGAGGGGTAGCATGCAACCTTCACCTCCCAACAGCCTTCCCATTCACACAGGCACGCATCTGACACGTATGCCATTGAGTTTATGTGTCGGAGTAGGAACTGGAATTAAGCTTCATGTGCTGTTAACACACCTCAGGTCAAACTAGTTTCACAATTAGATTCGGAGCCTTGGAAAATGAGTCTCTTGAGGAAGGGAAGTCTTGGAGTGCTGAAGAACTTGCAAAGGAGTATAGAGACTTCAAGGGGAAGAAGAGAGGAGAGGACCCTGAAGCCCACTATGCCTGCTTCCCCATTTTGATCAGGGTCATGCCAGCTGGGATTAACATGAGCCACCAGCTGACATCTGTCAATGATAGCTTAGTTCATTTTTGTTGTTAAATATTTCAAACATATAAGAAGTTAAAGGAATATTCTAATCATTAGTTACATAATCATCACCCAGATTGAATATTAGTAACATTTTCAGCTTGATTTCATGAATCATCTTTGTGAACGGTGTTAGAATTGTGGTCCTTAAGAGACTCTGGGGTTAATCATCCAAAGAAGAAGGCCTTAGATACTATCCATAGCTACCCCACTGTTACTGAACATAATTCACATGGAATTAATGCTCTTATGAGAAGAGACCTGAGAGAGCTTCCTTTCTCTCCCTCTCTCTCTGCCACGTGAGGACGCAGACAGAAGACAACCATCTGTGAACCAGGAAGCAGGCCTTCCCCAGGCACTGGATCTACCAGCAGCTCGATCTTAGACTTCCCAGTCTCCAGAATGGAGATACAAATGTTCAAGTCATCCAGTCTGTGTTATGTTAGAGCAGCCCAGTGACTAAAACAAATAGCAAGATATCAAAGGCTGGGAGTAGTGAAGTGACCCACCCAACCAGAGCCACACCTACACGCAGGCCTCCTGACTCCCCTGCAGAGCCTCTTCCTCTTCACAGCCACCCAAGTTCTCCAGCTATGGAGGCTGCTCCTCCCTCTGCCTTTTCAGAATCCTCAGGCTCCACCCAAAGTCTTGCTACTCTTTCTTTTTCCTCTTATATATATTTTTCTTTTCTAAATCCAGAATAAGATCTATTGGCCTCCTCTCTCTCTCTCATAAAGGCTCTTTGGGATAGAGCTATTTCCTGACCTATTAGTCAGAGAGGCTCATGTTTCTTTAAAAGTCATACTAATGATGACAGTAATATTGGCAATAACTAACATTCATTCAATGCCCACTTTGTGTCAGGCCCTTTCCTGAGGGCTTTGTAGGCATTGTCCATTGGACTTCCACAGCAATATTATGAGGTCATTACTATGATTTCCATTTTTAGAGATGAGGTAACAGAGGCTCTGAGATGTTAAGGCTCAATCATGGGCACAGCTAGAAAGAGCTGGGATGTCACGCCTACAGACCCTATTGGAGCATGGGTGGAGCTGATGTACTTGCCAGCTAGTCTCCTCTTCTCTCTTCTCTCTCCCCATCACCTAAACCAAGGGGATCCCCAAGCCTAGCTGCACTCAAGAATCACTCAGGAGTTTGTTAAAAATAGGATACTGACTGAGACAGGAGAAACGCGAGTTCAAAGCCAGCCTCAGCAATAGTAAGGCGCTAAGCAACTCAGTGAGACCCTGTCTCTAAATAAAACACAAAATAGGGCTGGGAATGTGGCTCAGAGGTCAGTACCCCCAAATTCAATCCCCGGTACGAAAAAAAAAATTAAGATACTGAGCCAGGCATGGTGGCACACTCCTATAATCCCAGTGACTCAGGAAGCAGAGGCAGGAGGATGGCAAATTCAAAACCATCTTCAGCAACTTAGCAAGAACCTGTCTCAGAATATAAAATAAATAAGGCTGAGGGTGTAGCTCAGTGGTTAAGTGCCCCTATGGTCAATCCTCAGTATAAATTAATTAATTAATATGATACTGAGGGCTGAAGGTGTAGCTCACTGTAGAACACTTACCCAGCATGCACAGAGTCCTCAGTTCGATCCCCAGCACTAAAATAAAATAAAAAGATTCTGCCAGACAGACACACACAGGCTCCTTGTCTCTTGCCAGGTGATGCCCTGCACCACCTGGAGACTTACCCTCAAGAAGGTCATTGCCAAATGAGGCCCCTCAACTTTGTACCTCCAGAGCCAAATTGACAAGCGACTCGAAATGCAGTGAGCCAGAACAAACAATCTTGACAGAGACAAAATTGGAAGACTCACACTTTTCATTTTCAAAATTCAGTAAAATCATCTTTGGTTATTTCCCCAGCTTCTGAGTTGTATATGATTGCAATAAATATTGTAAGCATTGGTAATATTGTAATAATAATAAGATGCTCCGGCCCACAATTCGCTCACTCAGTGTTGTAGGCCACAACCCAGGAATCCGTACTTAGAACAACCTCCTAGGTGCTGCTGGTGCACACCAGGCATGGGGACCTCTGTTAGAGGCTGTTGACTTTTCCAGCTGGCTGGAGCCAAAGTGTCTAGGCTGTGAGACCTTCTGCCCTTCTCTTCCCTCTCACAGTGGGCTGCTCGAGTAGTTTCATTTATATCCACTCGTCACATTCTTCATTGAGAACAAGGGTGCCATGTCAGGGCTGGGGTTCTGTAAGGTACCTGGATGCTTAAGAAAATTCAGACATGGGGACCCTCCTGCTTCTTGCCTCCTACAGAGGGAGAACTCTTATATGGAAGCAGAGGCCAGAGGGCTAGTAGCTGGGGAGACATTGCCACCACCAGCTGTCTTACCTTCTCCTTTCCCTTGGAAGACAGTTCTCTGCACATCTTTTAACTCTTCTAGTCAGTGGGTGTCCAGCCAAGTCCCGGGTTAGGAAGTCCAGGGCATTTTGGTCAACATTATTGAGTTGATTTCATAGCATCCCAGGGAAGGTAGAGTCATGAAAAGTTAGAGGGGAGACTGAGCCAGGCGCAGTGGCCCACGCCTATAATCCCAGCACTTAGGGAGGCTGAAACAGGAGAATCGTGAGTTCAAAGCCAGCCTCAGCAAGGTCGAGGCGCTAAGCAACTCAGTGAGACCCTGTCTCTACATAAAACACAAAATAGGGCTGGGGGTGTGGCTCAGTGGTGGAGTACCCCTGAGTTCAATCCCCGGTACCCCCACCCCCTCAAAAAGTAGAGGGGAGATTGAAAGTCCTTTGGTCATTTTATGGATGGAAAACTGAGTTTCAGAAATAGGAATAATGCTTTCATTTTGGAGGGGAGGTATCCATATTTCAACACATATTTATCTATGAGAAGATTCAGGGCTTGCCCTGAGTCAAATAGTGTTAACAAGTAGATGAGTTGGTTCATTATCCGTAACAAGGAATAGAATGTACCACTGGAGTTACCAGATTAGCTCTCTAAAGTATGTGAAACTTTCTGTCTAGGACATATTGATTGGGTAGATTTGGAAAATATTTCACTTGTCAGTGGGTACACAATTATTTGGAAAGTCATTGTCAGAAAGCTATATTCATATTACCTAGAAACTTCCTCCCTAAAAAAAAGCTTCCTGTCAATATTCAGGATTGGAATTGAGAAATGGACTATGGATTCCAGGTATGTGACAAATCCAGGACTTGCCTGGATTTGAGCCTGAGCTTTCTTCAATCATTTCTTTGTCCATAATCTTACATGATTGGTCACTATTAAATGGCCCTTGATCTTTGTCAGCTCAGCTATTATTCAATCAAAACAATCTTCCTGTTGAAAAAATTTTTGGATAATCAAGTGCCACAATTTCCTGTCTGTGCTGTAAGATCTCCAACTTTTTCAGGAAAATAATAGGCAATGTCATTGAAAATGTTGAGCATTTTCCCTGCACTAGGCACTGTTCTAAGCACTATATGTGCCCTCTGTCATTGGACTTTGCAACAATCTTTTGAAGTAGTTACTACTATTATCCCTTACTGTTACCACTTTATAAAGTAAGGAAACTGAAACTCCATTACTAGGATTCAACTCTAGCCAGGTTTACTGCCAAACCTGCCCCTTTGAGGATAGTATACTTCCTAATTCTGGAAGTGGGATTTGAGATATTGAGAACTATCTATTTTATAAAGATTTTAACAAAAAAACTTATTGAGGGGTGGGGAGCAGGGGAGAAATGGAGGAACTTTGGATAGGGCAAAGGGGAGGGTGGGGGAGGGAGGGAGCTTGGGGGTAGGAAATATGGTGGCATGAGATGGACATCATTACCCTAGGTACATGTATGAAGACATGAATGGTGTGACTCTACCTTGTGTACAAGCAGAGAAATGAAAAATTTTGCTGTATATGTATACTGTGAATTGAAATGCATTCTGCTGTTTTAAGAAAAATAAAATAAATAAAAATAAAAAATTCTGGGATGGAGTTGTGGCCCAGTGGTAGAACACTTGCCTAGCATGTGTGAGGCACTGGGTTCAATTCTCAGCACCACATATAAATAAATGAATGAAATAAAGGTCCATCAACATCTAAAAAAATATTTTTTAAAAAATTTCTAAAGCACTGATCTCAAAAAAAAACTTATTGAATGCCTTTGATAAGGAAAATCATGCAGTGGATGCAAAGGTGTTTAAGAGCACTTTCATGGAGAGTCAGATAGGTATTCAATTAATATATTAAAAGGCAAAGTATTCAAGGACCATATTGGAGGCATAGATGAAGTGCAATAAAAACACCAAAGAGAGATGGTTAATGGACAGGCGTCAGCAATGACTTCCTGGAGGAGGTAGCATTTGTGATCTTGAATGACAAATAATGCACTTTTGGTGAAAAGAGGGGATGAGCAGTCCCCAGCTGCCAGACAGTGTAGACTCACTAGCTGTGCAGCTTCATCTTGGGACCCCAATTTCCTCCTTAGGCCAAGTGGAGGGTAGTTCTGTGGGTTGTTGTGAAGATAAGCACAAAGGAGGGGCTTACTGATGCTCTGTTCCCTTTTGGGCTCACTGAGTCATTTCCAAACTGGGGCCACTGCCCAGCAAAGCTGATCTCTAGCCAAATATTCAAAAACAGCTGAGCCACTTAAACTCAACAGGATTTGTAAAGGAAATGAGCACTGTGGCTCAACCTCAGCGGTGTGACAAGGAGCTACCGTAACAGGACAAATGGATTGTTTATCAGCTTTCTATCTATCCCTAACAAAACCATGTGAAATGAGGCATTAAACCCAGTTTTTTAAAAAGATGACAAACACTGGCTAATTTACTGGAGTAGAACATATTGAGCCAAATGTTTAGTTTTGCATTAAATCTATATCTAGCATTTTCATTGAAAGGAGCAAAATGTAGACTTTATTGATGCTTCAGTGCCCATTTCAGATTAATGCTTAACATTGAAAACTGTGCATGAAATTGCAAATGTATCTGCAAACACATCAGAAGGAGCAGGCTAAGTGCTCTGTGCTTATCCATAGCCAGCTCTTGCCAAGACAGCCCTTGCAGGGCTCATTTGGCCATGCTTGCCTAGGCTGTGCATGGTTAATACCCTCATTACCTAGTTAAATACCCTCCTAGATAGAGAGGAGTCATAGAAGACATGGGGGACTGTATTATTTTTGTGTAATAAATAATTAAGTCATGGCAT